>JAOEGS010020092.1:0-25164 GCA_025447755.1 Corythornis vintsioides
TGGGCGACTTGGTCTAGGTGATCCTGCTCAGGCAGGGGGGTTGGACTAGATGATCTTCTAGGTCCCTTCCAACCCCTTATATCTGTGAATCTGTGAATCACAGCGCGTTGTGTGACATCAGCCTGCAATGGTATATAAACAGCTCTCTAAACCCCAGCGCTGAGTTAGGGAGAGGATGGCCGTCTTGAACAAAGACACAGAGCAACCATCCAATGGCACAGAGAGCACAGCCTCTGTCCTGCCCTCCTACCTGGGCCACCTTTGGAAAGACCTTGCCCAGGTAGATAGGACTTGGCTGCTTGAAAATACCTGCAAAATCGTCTGCCTGCTCTACTTGGGCTGGATTAATCCTCACCTCCTGAGACTTTTGTGGAAACCACATGGACAGGTTGCTCCCAAGAGGATTTCAAGCCTTTCCTGAAATCAGATCACGATGGTATATAAACAGCTCTTGCAAGAGAAGACACAGAGGTTGGCTGGCTGCTCCACGAAGCTAATGTCTAAGCTCTGCTCAGGGTCACAGCTCAAGCCACCTTGTGCACCAAGAGTTTTCCAGCCAGCAACACACCTTGATGAGGCTCAGCCTGCTTCTCTCTGTGATCCTGACTCTCTGCATCTTGGCCATGTTATATTGTGCCTTTGGCCTCTACAGCCCTGATGGCTGGTTCAGGGGAAGTAGTCATCACTGTGACAGTGAGGAAAATGCCTAATAGTTCTGAGAGTAAAGGTGATGAATGGCAGGGTAGCATTGGCATCACCCTTCCTAACATCCACCGCTGGGTTAGGGCAAGGACATTGCTGTGGGTGTGAAGGAACCACCCGTTACTGCCAAGAGCAGGGCTGCTGAATGGCTGGGCAGCACTGGCCTCTGTAACCCCCTTCGCTGGCTCAGGGAGAGGATGGCCACTGCTGAGGGACTGAAGGAACCACCCGTTAAGTGACGAGAGCAGTGATGCCGAATGGCTGGGCAGCATCGGTCCCTGCGCTCAGTTAGGAAGAGGACAGATAGTGCTGAGGGACTGAAGGAACCACCCATTAGTACTGAGGGCAGGGCTGCTGAATGGCCGGGCTGCAATGGACTCCGTAACCCCCAGCTGAATCTAATGCCTTCAGCACATCCTTTTCCACCAAAGCAGTCTGTGTCAGGGGCTTTGTTTCAGGTCTGGGTTTGGCTTGCACAACTAAGACAATGTTGGCAAAGTCTGCTTCCACAGTGGGGCTGCAGCCAGCCACATGCAGCATCAAACAGGAGACAATAAACACCAGCATCCACTTATTCTCTTTATTTACAGGGGAGAAGAATCCAGTATTTCAGCTTGAGAGCTGTCTTGGCTGCATAAGCCCTGAGAAGCCTCACCAGAGCTTTGGTCCCTGTTACCTAGAATCAGCTGTACCTAGAATCAGCCAAAGCCAGCCCTTTGTTATGGTAAAGCTGACACACCTCAGGGATCATCTGTGATAGGGAGAGGGATAAAGGGCTGCCATGTGCCCCCATGAAAAGCAGGAATGAGTTTGTCCCAACAGTGGTCACTGGTGGAGGAGTTTTTCTTGTTCTTTGTGAAAAATCAAATCTTGCCTCAGCTCACATGGGGCTGGAGAGCGATGGAGCATTGAGCATCTAGTCTCTTAAGCTTTAACAATTCAGAGAAAAATCAATGCTCTGGAAAATTGAAAATCCACAGAGGGAGCAAAGCTAAGTGCTCCTGCCCCAGGATTCATGGGATGCCTATGAAACTTTGTTTTCAGTGGGACAAGTCAGTCACAGCACTATGGGCCAAGAGATCTTTCCTAGCTACCATCCCACCATCGTCTGTCCCAGCCCAGCTGCCCCATCCTGCTCTCCAGGCATCCCCAGACCTGCAGTATAATCCCACAAGGGTCCCTTGGGATATGGCTGTTGCAGTACTATCAGTGTAGACTTATTCTCAATCCAAGCAAAGGAAGGCACTCCCTGGTCAGCCTGCAACATACTGCAGGGACACTGTCCTCCTCCAGCATACATGGAAAGGAACACAGGCCAGGCAAGTGCATGCTCTAGAAAGGGGGAGATGAGGACTCCTGGACATCCAGTTTCATGCTACCTAGCTGGGACCTGTGGATGTCCCATTCAGGGATGCTATGCTACACATTTATATACCCCCAAGCCCCTCAGACAGACTGCTAAGCAGCTGCCTTTCATCATTTATTGTCCCTTTCAGTACAGACTGCTTCTCCCTTAACCCTATCTTACAGACCCACATTCTCCCATCCAAGAGCAAAGCTGTTCAAGATGATGAATGACAAACACACGTCAGACCTTCTGCAAGCCAAACTCAAGGCTGAGGGTTGAGCTCAGGGCTCGGCTAGGAGTCCCACCACACACATGGCTACCAAGCTCCAGAGGGGCTGAAGGCATACACATGCTGCCCCACCCAAACCAGGTAGGGAGACTGCTTAAAGACACAAACTGCCATGTTTATAGGATGACATAACCCGCATCACCTATCAGGTTTTTGGCTGTAGTGTGACAGCTGACCCACACCTGTGGTGGGGTGTCAGACACAGAAAGGAATGCTGCTAAGGATGATGCAGTTACAGCTAGGTGAGGTATTACACCTCATTCTCCAAACTCCCTGTGGCATTGAGCAGTGCCTGCCAGCCAAAATCAGGCTGCTCAGACCCTAATAGCAACACCCAAGCAGACAACTCTATTAAATCCCATCCCTTCCCCGGGATGGAGGCCACTAAGGCAGTTGTTGGATGCTCTTCCTTCCTTACCGCCTTTGAGGTGAGGATCCTGACGCAAACATCTCTCAGGTCCCTCCTCCCAGCCCTCTCCCAGTGACACCAAGCCTGGCAAATACCTTATGGCAAGTAATTTTACGTTATTCTGCATTTACACAAAAATAGAGCAATTCTATATTTATAGAGATTTATAGCCGGTTCTGTGCTGGAGGAGTTATTGAGCAAGGCCAGGAGCTGCGGGCGGTCCAAGCTCCCAAGCAGCCGGCTGCTTCTCATTCGGCATTTCCAACATACAAAATTAAAGGCATTCGTCTCCATGTGGTTTCTTAAATAGATAAGGGGGGAAGGAACAGACAGTATGTACAGAGGGGCAGTGGCAGGGCCCGAGTGCCCTCCTCCCCCAGCCTGCCGCCTGCCGCCCGGGGTCAATGAGGCCGGCTGCTGGACTCTGAGGGCTGCCGCTGGCGGGGAGGAGTGTAGCCGTTCAGGTAGCCATTGCTCTGGCGTTTGCTGAGTCCGCCGTTAAGAATGTCCTGGATGTGTTGCACTATCAGGTTGATGGCCACTGTGAGCAAAAGGCAGGGAAAGACATGGGGTAAGATTAAGATCACTGCAAATAAGCTACAGCCAAACCAGAGATGATGACCCCGCCACCTCCACTGCTCTTGTCCCCTCCCATCACATGGTGGGGAACTGCATTTCTCCAGGGAGAAGCTGCACCACTGGGACTTCATTCGCTGTCCCAGCTGAGCTCCCCACACAAGCCAGTATGGTCAGTCAACTTGTCTGTCCCAGTTGCACATCTGGCCTCAAAGAAGGACAATTCCCTTTGCATGTGATGAACCAGGAGTTAGCCCAGAGGGACTGCACATAGATAGGCTCCTAGGCTTCATCTGAGGAGCACAAACTCCCAGTCAGTCCAGGCAAGAGCAAATGGGAGAAGCTCATCTCGGTATGTGATCTCTGGGGTGGCAGTGGCCCAAGTCATCTCTATGACAGATCCTGATACTTCCTACCTAACTTCGCTGCAAAAGCAACAAGCCAAAAGCCGACTGCCAGGACACAACAGGGTCTGGGTCCACTCACCTTCATTATCTGCTCCTCTGGGAATTATGACATCAGCATACTTCTTGGTCTGGGAGGAGAGAGAGCACTGCATTACAGGGAAAGCAGAGCTAATAGGCTGGGGTATTGTCCCTGCTTTGTGGGGCATGTCTTTCCCCTCCCCCGACAAACCTAAACCCACTGGGAGATTGGTGATAATACATTTTGGATACTCTTCTTCTGCTCTGCTTTTTGAGGACCATGCTTTGTGCCTTGACTCTATTTTCATGAGCTCATACAGATTGCAGTAAGAGATAGTAAGAAGCACCCTAACAAAACCTGAAATTAAAAAGCATTATGATTACAAGACTCCAGCAACTAATGCTCTTGGGAACTACCTCCTCCTTGCATCCAGCCAGACTCGGGACAAAAGCAAGAACTGACATGCCTCCGTAGTGTGGACATGATTGTACGGCAGGACAGCCATACGATCAACTTGGCATGTGGGGAGAATTTTCCATCAGCATCACTTGCAGAAAAGGTCTGATTTGGGACATCAGTCCTGACATATTCTTATCTGCAGATGCCAGTCTCTGTTTCCTCCCCTATTTGTGTCATCTTTTACAGCTGATCAACTTCCTGACAAACAAACTCTACCATCAGTAAATAAGCCAGCCAGCTAGGTGAATGGCATCATCTAACATGTCTGGGTCCTTCCAGCCATGTCAAAAATCACCAGGACATGCTGGAACATTTCAGTGCTGGACCACCAGGTCCAGAGCTGGTTCAGGAGTTGAGTAACATGGTTGCTTAGCCTGCTCAACCTCCACATACAATTGCGCTGCAGCTGAGCCCACCACCAGGATGAAAGTGGGAACAGTCCACTGCAAAGCTGGTAAGTAGGGACAAAGTTGTTGTTTTCTACCCTCCTTGCTTCACATGTTGTCCTCCTAGACTCTTCAAAACAAGTGACTGACACAGCATCTGCTGCTTTGCAAAGCTGTGGATTTACCTTGCTAGGGCCTTGCAAGGAGGGGAGTCACCAAGTTGGACTTGCCTCTCAGGAAAAGCCTTTCTGAGACTACAGTGGAAGTGGGCCTTGGTCCTCAGAGGCACAACTAAGCAAGACATAAAAAACGGTTCTGCCCGGGAGCCACAAAAAGATCTTGTAGCACAGAAAGAATCAGCCTCTCATGGGAATGGGCAGAGCTGGCCACATAGACAGAGGTGTTCCTGAGGCTGGAGACACATGTTCAACTCCTGCCTGTGGTACTGACCAGCAATTCTCAGGTTGCAGGACTCTGCTAGCTCAGTTCCACAGTAACAAGAAAGTCCTCATGTAACTACCACATCTGCTTCAAACACCTCCAGAACTAAGACATAGGCTCCACTCCATAAGAGCCAGGAGAGGTGTGCAATGGCTAGTCCTGCAAACATGCTGTTCCACCTGCAAGTTCTGCAGGACTGCAGCAGTCTCCTGCATGTATAGTCTGTCTGCTGGGGAGCTTTGTCTCAATTATCAGCTTCCAAAGTAGCTTCCTTATCTTCCTTTCTCCAGGCAGACCTTGGTCTTGAACAAGGTGTCTCTGCTCTGCACCTTGGCCTCTCACCAGCAAGGAAACAAAACCTGCAAGGCCACATCCCACAGCCCAGAGCAGAGGAAGGAGTGCCTCTGCTCTCCCAGGTGTCCACCCACTAAGAAGCCAGCCCGCTGCAGGGGAAAACAGCAGGCAGGACAGTCCAAAACAGGAGGCAGGCATAGAGGACACTGCCTGCAGCAGAGATGTCCCCTTCCCCAGCTAGATACAGCCAGGTCTGGCATCTGCTGAGCTGCCTGGTGCTGGTTTGTCAGACCCTGTTGCAGGGAGGGGTTTCTCCTGCCATACATTGCCCACAGGGGAAGATCATAGAATCATAGAATGGCCTAGGTTGGAAGGGACCTTAGAGATCATCTAGTCCAACCTCCCTGTCATGGGCGGGGACACCTCTCAAATAAATCATGCTACTCAAGGCAACGTCCATCTTGGCCTTGAACACCTCCAAGGAGGGGGCAGCCACAACATCCCTGGGCAGTCTGTTCCAATGTCTAGCCACCCTCGTACTGAAGAATTTCTTCCTAAGTTCTAATCTACATCTATTCTCCTTCAACTTAAACCCATTTCTCCGTGTCCTGTCAGTCACTGCTCTAGTAAAAAGTCCCTCCCCAGCCTTCCTGTAGGTTCCTTTCAGGTATTGGAAGGCAGCTATCAGGTCACCCCATAGTCTTCTCTTTCCAAGACTGAAGATGATCTTGCCAGGAAGGGCAGTGGCTGTATCAAGTCCACATCTTGCCCTGCCCTGGACAGCACTGGCACCATCATTTTTGTCAGTGCCTGCAGGCAGGGAGCAAGACAAGGCAGGCTGAACTGAGCTCTGGGGCACAAAATACTCCTGTCTGAGGAATTGGGTAGGGTAAGAGGTGGTTTTGGCACTCCCATGGGTGTCACTCCCTTTACTTACTGGCAAACAGAACTCTTCAAAGGCAGGCTTGACGAAGGTGATATACTGAGATAAGATCTGCTCGAGGTCCCTGCCTCGCTCACTGATGTCTCGTAGCACTGTGGGAAAGATATGAGGCACAGTTGGGAGCCGAGACATTAATCACTCCAACATCCTTCCCTTCAGTACAGCCTTTGGCCAGTCACGAAGGTGTTTTGCCTGAGGTCTCTGTTCCTGGAAGCTGCTGCCCACCATATCTGAGCACACCACAGACCAGCTACATACTTTTAAACCACTTCCAAGCTTTCCCAGGAGCCAAGGGCTGTCTGATCTGATCAAGGGCTTTTTGTGGCTACCTTCCATTCGCAGCTCTGCAAGCCCATTCCAGCTGTAACCAGTGTCACCCCAGTCCTGACCACTCCCAGTCTCAGCCTTTGCATCCCTCCTATCACTCTGCCCTGCTCTCAATCTAAAGATGGAGCATTCTCCAGTTGTCCCAGTACACAGATGACCAAAGAACAGACAAGCAGTGAGATTCACCCATACACACACTAAGCCAGGTTTTAATTCAGGTCTGCAGAGGTGAGGAGAGTAAAACTCACCCACCTACCCAGCTCTGCCAGGCACCTTGCACTGTCCCAGGGTGAGCGGGATGGGGAGACAGATTCTCCCAGCCAGAGCCTGAGGGGGTCCCCAGAGAAGATCAGCTCAGGAGGAAGCCAGAAGACAGGAGAGCAAGCTTGCCTCTTGCTTGTCTTGCTGCTCAGGCCCTACACCCTGCTTGCATGAGGTATTTGGGCTATTGCCATCTCCAGTCTGCAGCCACTTCAGTGTGGACAAATGCCCCAGTTCAGCAGTAATTCAGTCCACAGTTGAGAGCCAAAACAGCCCTGTGGCTGAGCAGATGGCTCTTGTCTGTCCCCAGAGGGCTGGCTGGCTTCTCCCCAGCATGCTAGCGCCCAGCATTGGGTTCAGAGTGAGCCTTCTGCACATGCCAAGCAAAGCCAAGCCACAGGCGCTGCCAGCCTGTGTGACAGGCTCGGCAGCAATCGCCTGTCTGTTCACAGGGCCAGGATGGTGCTGTGCACCCAGTGTGGGTTTGGCATCGTGCCCGCGGCTCCACAGCTTTGCAGAGTGTCCTTCCACAGCCCCATGCAGGGGAGGTGATGGAGGGGAAGAAAGGTCTGGCAGCAGGATGCATGCCAGCTCCCTGCCTGCTCCAGGAATAGCTCAGCCCAGCCCAGGCTTCTCTAGCCAGCTCTCTGCCTTCTCCAGAGAACGGGAGCAAGCCCCAGCTCAAACAATATGGAAAAAAAAAAGGCAAGGAAAATAAATCAGAGACACTTCTGTTTCTCAGGTCCCACACCCTGTTTGTTGGCTGCTCTGGGGCAGGGAAGGAGCACAGTGAAGGTGTATTTACAGCACACCCGGCCTGGGACATTGTGCAGGAGGCCTGTGAGCTGCAGCGACTGGTCCTTACAGGGCACAATCTCATGCCCACTCCCAGGACAGGGTGATCGCCCCCCTCACAGACACCAACCAAGCACCCACTGCCTTGTACTTGGACCCAAAACAATGGGTCCCAGCAATCCAGGCTAAGACCAAGGATGGATGGGCACCCACCCAGAGCCAGCAGGCAGACCTCCCTCAAATCAGGGCTGAAACATGCACATAACACTTAACTCAGTCTTTGATCTGTCCTTGGCCAGCTTCCATGAAGCAGTTCTGCACTGATCAGGCTGTTTGATGCACCTGTCAGACCATGTCCCTTGCGCTCTGGCGGGCAGTACTTTTCTCAGGAGAGGTACTGAGTTGGGACAAGACAAGTTGCCCGAACGGAACCCCAGCACTGCCAATTACCAGTGCTGCTACCTGCGTTTCAAGGAACCCCATCTCCCGCCGCTGTCCAGCTGAAAAGCCCATTGCTGCAACTCTTCAGGACTTCTGGGAAAGGAAGATGACCTAAGGCCATGTCGCAGTTCAAGATCCCAACTTTTGCTACAAGCTGCCTCCAATTACGTTCCAAGGACATGATTATCCCTTTAGCACATCACACACAGGCTCGCCTTTCCCAGAAACGCCAGGGAAACATATGGCAAATGGATTTGCTGATGCAGTGGTCCTACCAGAACCAGGAGACTGCTGAATAGTCAAGTTCTCTATCCAGGGGCTGACGAGTTGCCCCAGTGAGGCAGGAGCAGCAACTCAACCAGCCTAGCTGCTCCTTTGCAAGGATTGAGCAGTTGATAGTGGGGTGAAATACACCAAGAATGGCTCAGGACTCCATCCAATAGCTGCAGCACAACAGGGTTTCACTCTGTATTGTGGTCAGCAGCTGAATGGTCTTGCTTCTTAAATCAGTAGGATCTTATCAGTTATGAAGCCCTGAGCTCACAATTCCATACCAAGTCTGACATGATGGAACCATGTCTGGGTGTGAAAAACAAGTTCCTGCACAGCACAGAGTGCTTAAGGGATAAGGATGACATTGTGGGATCTTGCAGATGCGCATCTGTGACCTGCTAATACGTCCTTGTTGCAATGACTGTGCTGTTACCTCCCTGGGTGAGTCATGTGAGAACAGTTGTCAGGGTCAAGAAGGATGCGTAGAAAGGAGTTTTTAATCACTACTGATGACATCTCAGTAGCAGAGGAAGCTATGTAGCTGTTTGACAGCAGGAGGGCAGGCAAGACCAGTTCCCTCATAGAGTGGAACAGTCCCATGTGTAGAAGCAATCCCAGGCTGACACACTGAGACAGCACAGAAAGCTGGATGGGACCTCTCCTTTAAGTAATCTTCTGCATGCCCAGATATGCCATGGAGGCTACTGGAGGCAGGCAGTGGTAGGGACAGTTCAGGTGGAACTGAATTCTGTCCCAAGAGTCCCCAGATGTTCTCTTAGTCATCCAGGAGAATAGGCTGATGCATCAGTGACCCTGCTCCTAAAGGCTGATGTGAAATCAATGGCATCTCGAGCCATGCAGACCTCACAGAGCTGGAGTCCCTCCTCTACCAGCTGGCAACTCAGAGCCAAACCAGATGGACATGGGAAGTCCTAGACAGGGATATTCTGGTTTCTAGGGCTCTTTGCCTCCAAAGCCATCACCCCAGCACCAAGTACCACAGTGATGATCCATACTGTGTTGGCTGTGCTTGCACAGACCAAGATGTACAACCAGACTCCGTATCTGCATCATCCACAATGGACACCCTCACACCTAAATGCCATCCTTGGAGCACACCCAGTCCTGAGCAGACCCATCAGGCACCACCATCTGACTGAACTGTTGTGATGCTTTGTCTTGCCCATTACACCAGGTACCACTGGTACCTGCTGACTGACAGTGGCTGCCATTCAGACGATGGCATAGGGCTGGTGCCACAGGGCCATCCATGTAAGAATACAGCATGCTAAGTAGTCACACTTCCTCAGGCATCACAGGAGGAATCCCAGACAAGGCAGCAAAAACCCCATTTAGTCCTAAATGTGGAGCAAGGTGCTCTTCACTGCCATAGGCTGCCCTGTGTGATGTTCTGCACGGGGGAGGAAAAGCTCCCTGGCTCTTCGCTAGCACCAGGCACAGCTTTCTGCCAGTTCTGCTCACCAGTTTCACTGTCACCTGCCCTCTTAACCAGCTGCCTATGTCAGTTGTGTGACATTTCTGTCCCAGCTGCATAAGGGGCTTGGGGCCTCACCTCTCCGGGACAGTCGGGTGTCTGCATCTGTGTCCACAAAGAGCTTCATGCGGAAGAGGTCTCTCACCTCCTGACTGTAGAAGGCCAGGATGCCTTCGAAGAGCACCACGTCGGCAGGGTATACGGTCACCGTCTCCTCTTTCCTAGCACAGGGAAGGAGAGTCAAAATATGCTAGTGGAGGAAAAGAAGCCAAGAGAGGTTGGGGGGGTAGGGAGCAGCAGTGCTCCTAGGCACTGCTCCAGCCCTGGGACACCACTGCTGCACCAGGGGGGTTACCAAGGAGAGGGCAGACCTACCCCACCACGGTGAAGGGAATCCAAGGCATATGTACACTTCCTAGAAGGACAAACGGTAGAGCAGGAAGCAGACTAGCCCTTCTCCCCCCACCTCAGCCAGCTGCTGTTTGCAAGTGTTAATGTGCCAAGCTGTAAAACCCAGGAAGCCTATGCATGGGGCTTGACCTACAGGAACCTGCATGGGCCAGCTCTGCTTCCCTGGGAGCCAGGCAGCACCTATAGAGCTTTTGTGGGAAATGGAGTAGGGACACACCATCCACAAACAACACTGGCATGCAAAAACAGGCTGAACATGTGCAAGGGAAGAGTTACAGGAACAAGAACTGTCTTCCTCCTCCTTTCCTGGCAGTGCCTGTCTGCTTGAGCCTGGAATACTTGTTAAAGCTGCAGACACAGAGTTTATGGGGAAAGGAAGCATGGATGGGAGTTAAAAAAGAGGGGCCATAACCACACTCCACTGTTGCCTGTATGTTGCTGGATGCCGCTGCTTGGCTGCACAACTTTCCAGACAGCTCAGACTGCACCTGTATCTGCCCTCAATCCTCTAACCAAGGTGTCTGGAGTAGTTAGGAGTGAAACTTTTGGTGGGGATGTTAGGCATCTGAGAACGGGGGCAAGCAGAGGGGCAGGCAGTTGGGCTGGCAGGGCTGCGCCGCGGGGCGTTAGCAGAGGCACAGCGAGGCACAAGCAGCTGTTAGACCTGGAGTGGGAGACAAAGTCATAGACAGGAATCTGGACCGTCTTCCCTTCCGTGATCTCTTTGAGCGTTTTCACGATCAGCTCGTTGTCAAAGGCATCTGAGGAGAGAGGAAATGTTACCCGAGGCAGCCTTGCAACCTCGCCCACCCACCAGACACTGAGCTGAGGCTCTCCAGAGCCGGTAGCACCTTGTACTGGAGCAGACATACACAGACAGACTCAAGAGGAAAGCTCTGCATATCCTCATGGGTGTATCAAAGCCCCACTCTCCTGGAGCCCCCAGGACTTCACTGGTTTGCACCAGCTTGGGATCTATCCTGCAGAAATCAGTACTGCCCTTGTACAGTGGCACTGACAGCCCAGGCTCAGGAAGGAATCTCCTTGAGGGCTCCAGCCCTCAGAAAGACTGGAGCAGTGTTTCAGCCTCAAGTTGCCGGACAGATAGGGCTCTGTTTGCTCAGTGCTCACTGCCTCCAGACACTGTCCTCATGGGGATGAAGGGACAGCAGCTCTGGAATTTCCCCAAGCCTGGAGGTGGTTCAAAGGGCCCCTGTTGTAGCAACAGGGCATGGCCCTCTCGGTGGAGGGGCTTGCAGAGCAAGCTGCACAAGACAGTTCCCTCCTTGGAGAAGGAATGTGGACCTGATGATTCCAAGAGGCTATGCCAGGACAGATCTCCCTGGTCCTGATCCAGCTGCACCAAAAAGGTTTTCAAACTGGGGGATGTTTCTGCAGGAAGTAGTGTCTTAAGGAATTTGAGGGTTTACAACCTGCCTATTTGCATCCCAAACACTCTATTCCAGAGACAGTTTCTTTCCCAAGAGAGACAGAGGTTGAACTGCAGGGGACAGGTGGCCCCCAGCCATCCTACTAAGGATGCATTCAGCTCCACAAGAGTTTAACTAAGCAACCCACTCCTGTCCCATGTGGAGGCAGAGTCTCAGTATCCATGCAAGGCTCTTTGGTGGTAGAGCTGGGGGTCCTGCTCCAGACCTCAACCCCCATTGAGTGCTAGAGCCCCAGTGTTGTTCTCCATTCACCTGGATGGTCAAAATTGAACTGGCCTTTGAGTGCTTTGGATTTCTGCTCTGAGGTGAGGACCCGGTAGAAGCTGTCTTGGCTCACAATCACCACCTGCTTCTGGCGGTAGTCCACCTCGTTCTGGCCCAGCAGCTGGACAATCTTGGAGCATACTGAGGACTGGGAAAGAAACATAAAAAGAGTCAAGTCAGTGGCAACTAACATTTGATCCACAGAGTGAGGACACCCCCAGGTAACAGCCATGGACCACTTGCTGGACCTCCAGCCAAGAGTTTATGGTCCCCCCAAAAGCACAGCCCAAAACCACCAGGGAAAAGTGCTCCATGGGTATTACCATGGGACCTTTCAGTGTGAAAGCAGGACCATGCTTGCTCCCTGCCTCCCTTCCTCCCCCCTGTCCGTATGGCCTGTCCACAGCTCCTGTTCTGGGCACAAATAGCAGCAGAAAATCAGTTGGCTGCTGCTTGAGTTCAACCACATCCCCAGGCCCCCCACGGCCAGCTCCAGCCTGTGCAGCAGCTGCCCAGAGAGCAGAGCTGCTCATGACACCAGGGATGAGCCTCCTCACTGGGAGGCAGCCTCAGTGTCTTATTTCCCACAGCCCTGGTCCAGCCCAGAAACTCCACCACAGCACAGGCCAGGAGGGAAAGTCCTCAGAGAGCGAGAACTGCATTGTTTACATACCCTAAACAAAGCCCAGGATGAAAACAAACCATGAAGAGAACCCTGGGACTTTTAGCAGAGTTCTCTGCCACAGCTGTGAGGGCTGGGAGCCATGAGCACATCTTGGTGCCTCTGGGCACAGCAAGGCTGAGGGCACTTCAGAGCCAGCAGCTGAAGAGCCATGTGGCTCTGACTGTCAGTGCAAGATGCCCACGAGTGCTGCCGGCACAGGGATTGGCATCTCGCATGCTACATGGAGTGGGCTGGATGCCGCTGGCCGGCATTGCCTCTCTGCTGGCACTGCAGCAGGAACTGGCTGCACAGCTGAGGGTCATGCCAGACCCCACTATCATGACACAAATGAGAGCACAGCTTGGGGGACAAATCCAAAAGCCTGTTTTGGTCCCTTCTCCTTAGTCATATGAGTTCTTGGC
This sequence comes from Corythornis vintsioides, assembly GCA_025447755.1. Taxonomy (NCBI): domain Eukaryota; kingdom Metazoa; phylum Chordata; class Aves; order Coraciiformes; family Alcedinidae; genus Corythornis; species Corythornis vintsioides. Next base: position 13,078 of record JAOEGS010020092.1, read on the forward strand.
CGCTGAGCAATGCAGCAGTGTTGACTGCATCATTAACTGGCAGCCAGCACGCCTACCCTGGCCAGCGAGAGCCAAGGTCAGGCCAGCGGGGGAGTGCTCTGCTGCCTGATGGAGCCCTGCCCATCAGCTCCATGGCACCCACTGTCTGGGGACAGGCGGATGCTCCTGGTGCCAAGGCGATCTGCTTCACCTCCTGCGAATCATGCTTGCTGCAGATGCCCTGGCAATCATGGCATCAGTATTGCCTGGCCTAAGTTACCACAAGTACTCTCCACTGAGCACTCTGCTTGCCCCAGCCTGCCTCCCTCAGACTGCCCGTGGCTCTTTCCATGCTCCCACCTCCCCACCAGCTCAATCTACTCCATACCTGGCTGGCAACCTCCAGATTCAGAGCTGAAAACAGAGTGGGTGAGAGGGAAGAGGGAGGAGAATGCATGCCTGGCAGAGGAGGTCACAGCAGCAGGCAGAGGGCAAAGCTGTTTTGCCTGAGAAGCTGGAAGATTTGACAGCATTCCTGTCCCCAGAGAGTATCTCTTCCCCTCCAGGCTAGGCTGACCTGACTTGGCTGTGACCACTGTGCTGTGAGTCAACTCCAGCCCTGCTGGAGAGCCTCCCCAGAGCACTGCTATGGAGCAAACCAGCTTAGGCTGCCCAATAGCAGTCCCTGTGGTCCTGGGCACAACTTTAGGGTCTGAGTCAGCAATGGGGTCTCCCTGAGCATCCCACCTTCTCATGCCTCTCACTGCTGGCAGGTTGCATTTCCTGAGCAGTGTTAGCAGCCCTGCCCTGCAGCAAGCTGCTTCCACCCTGGACAAAGCAACATGAGGCAATGCCAGTCGCTCACCCTTTGGCACACACAGACACAAGGCTGGAGCCCATTCTCCATTTCCTCTGTTTTCCTGCTCTACACAGATGTCTCCAGCCTGCATCAGACCTGTTGCTTATCCAGCTGTATCCCACAGGTTTTGCAAAAACAGGGCATGCAGAGTGCCTCTCCTCCGCTTGTCCTCTCTGCTCTCTCCCCTTGACACTCTGCCTTCTCATCCTGCCTGTGTAGCTGGGAGATGCAGCTCGGCAGGGTTCAGCCTTCACTACAGCTGCTGAGGACACCAGTCTTCTGAGACCCATTGCAGTTAGGAATAAACCACCTTCCAGCATGGCTACACAGACAGATCCCCAACCTGTAGATCAGGAGGCTATACAGGGACCAGCACCAAAACTTCTCCCAGCCCAGGGGAAGCAGAAGGACCCCTTTACTTGGGATCAGTGAAAGCAACACAGTTGCACTCACACTCTCCCCTTGGACCTTGGCATGCAGATGGACAATAAAATAATTTGAGGGCATTAGACAGTTCCAGTCTTTCTTCTGCCTTATGCATGCTAATCTCTGGTCTACTGATCCTGGAAATTGGAGAACAGAGTCCCCATCAGCTCTGAAAATCTCCTTCCTATTCCATACCCCACAAGTCAAGACACATGGTAGTGAGGAAAACCCTTGACAGCTAGAGACAGGAATACATACTTCCACTAGGGCCCAGGACAAGGACCAGAGCATATCCTGGTGCATTTACCACCCAAGGCTTCTGAGGTGGCAAATGCTTCTTTCAAAGGCATCCATGCAGATGCTATGGACCTTTCTTCCCTTTCCTCTGGCTGGCTTTGGAGAGCCAGCAGAAGTGGTGGAGAAACATGACCACAAGGACATCCTGCTGTCAGGACTGAGCTCAGGTTCAGTGCACCATGTTGCCCAGGTGGGAAATGATGTCACCTCTTAGCTCTAGGAAAGGGCACATGTGTCACCTTGGTCCCACAGAAGGTGTGGGCCAGAACATGGATCTTATTTATGCAGGTTGTACCTGCATAAGTGCAGCAGGACAGAGGGACAGCAGGACATGAGACACGGCCCTCTAACCCAAGGGTTATATTCAGCTTGCATTGGTGTGGTAGCAAACCTCAGAGAGGTCCAGGTGAAGGTTTTTCCTTTCCTCATGATAATTTGTGACGGAAACAAGAACGCAATACATCCTAAAGCTGAACAGTTTTCTCCCTTCAATAATAAGTACCCTGTGTTAAGGAGGAAGAAAAACCAGAAACACAGGTTACGAATTCCCCTGCACAGTGGGAACAGAAACTCCCAGTCTCAGAAAGCGTCCCTCCAAAAGGATGACGCAAATCTGTTCCTTAAACCCCACTCTCCAAACCAGTACTGCAAACACGTGTGACTGAAGTTAATCAGAGGTGTGAAAAATCCAGTAATAACTGGAAATAATAGCACACACAATAAACAGGCACACACAAATACAGAGGATCTGAATGCAGATTATGCACAGGGAGGAAAACAAGCGCCCTAACACAATCCCTCCCAATCCACCAGTTTTAGACGCAGGATATTTTTCTCGAGCCCCTGATACAAACTCCATAGCCTGGAGCTGGCTGAGCCCACGGGACTATGATAAGCAGGCTCCATAACGAACTCGCACATATTCAATCAGTAACAGGAAAGGGCTGACCCATCAAAATGTCCTGTGTACCAGTCTGATCAGGGGCTGGCATGGAATAATGTTCTACTAGAAAGTTTGATGAGTCTCTAGCACACGTTGACACCAGTGTTTAACAAGTCAGACCTTGTGATTCAGGGCGCCTGCCAGCCACGGAGCAAACGTCACCAGGAAATGGTGCTGAACTGACACAGGACTGCTGCAATCCCTGCTCATTCCCTTCCCGCAGCTCCACCCTGAGTCTTTCCTGAGCTTCTTTGCCTGGCACCCACATCGTGACCTCCAGAGGGTGGCAGTGACCTCCAGACTGCTGAGGGGTACCTCAGCCCTTACTAGTCCAGAAGACTGAGCTTTGTCATGCAAGAAGCCCCATGTGGAAAGGGAACTGTCTCATGCAAGGATGTGCTGCAGCTGGGGCTGCTGCTTCCCTGGAGACCAACACGACGGCTGTCCCACCCTGGCTGGGTGATACCAGCCTTCTCCAGCCTCCTGGCCAGCTCACTCTCCTAGACAGCCAGCTCAGCCTCAAATGGTGATTTCTGGTGTTGAAAGCAGAAGCATCTAATAGATTAAAGGAGAACACACCTGGCAGAACACACATTGCAATTTTAGCACTCTGCAGTCTAGAAACCCTTAGGCTGCATGTTCAAACAGACATCTCCAACTTTATGTGCTAACTGAAAATCCAAATGGTGCAACCACTGGGCCACAGTGGTTCAGCCCTCACTAGTCTGAGGGTCAGGCAGCCAATTCAGCCCTTTGCAAATCTGTCTTTTCCTCCAACGTCCTGCTGGCAGGTAGCAAATGACGCTTCACTTTGCAGCACATGGGAACAAGCAATTAATGCTTCAGCCTCATTTCAAAGAGCTCTCCCCATGCTTGCAGCCACCCCAGCACCAGATATTTCCACTGCTGTTGGGAGCGAGCCACTCCAGCACTGCTGGCAAAGCTGCAAGGTCCCAGGAGCTAAGCTCAAGTGAGGACATGTGAAAACTGTAAAGGAGGTATCCCAAAGCTTTCCAGCTCATCTCAGTAGTCAGTTTGCTGACCTTTCCTCCAGCCCGCAGCCTGGCTGCCTGCCTCGCCTGCTGCAGTCCTTGCTCATTGGGAATGTCTTGCAGGAGGGAGGGAAGAAGCTGTTAGCACAAAGACCATGGATACAAGAAGGACAGAAGAACTTTAGCAGAACACTTGAAAGCATATAAGATGAATGAAAATGCTACAACCAGCCTTGGGAATTCCTCTGAGCAAGTGAGGTGGTTGCAGTTCTCTCTGGTTTTGGCACAGGAGGGGGGTCTTAATGCCATGTCATCGCCATCAACAGGACACTGCAGCAAGCTTTGCTCAGGCTGCACAGTGGTTGGATTTCAGGGGACAGTGAGAGAAATGCTGCCTCCCAGCAAGCTTTTGTGAAGAGCCTGTCCCAGCTGAGCTGATACAAAACCAGCACCACAAAGCTGGCACTGACCTCACAGAGGCTGCAGCATCACAGCATGCCCAAGATCTGTGCCCCAACACAGTCCAGAGTTCTTTTAAGAGACAAAACCAGAAAATCATCCAGGTTCCTATATCCTATTTGAGTACTGAAAGTTGCTCAAGCCTCTTTTGCTCACTGGGGTACAGCAGTCAGCCTTTGAATTTGAGTTCTCACCAGTGTGCCTGTAAGAAATACCAGCCAAACTCTCCCCTCACCTCTTTGGGAAGGTTGGCAACTTCAGATGCCAGCTTTCCCAGGGTACCATGTGACACAATAAGTTGTGGCAAGCTACAAACAGGATCCCTTCCTTCCACAGTCTGACTATGCTGGTACATCAAGAGAGATGGGGGGGGGGGGATGGGTGGTGATAGGACTGTGGTGCTTCTTACCCCATCTCAGACTCAAAAGCAGCAATGGGAGGAGCTGGGGGGACATTACAAGGCAAATGCCCTCTGTTATCTTCAGGCTGGTGTGCTGCCAAAGGGGTGTGTTATGACAACAACCCTCAATTGGTGTGAGGGCCAGTCGGACGGATTTGCCACTTTCCCAGTGGAAAAGGTACCTGCTCTGCTTTCCTGATAGGAGCATTTTGTTCTCACCCAGGGCTGGATTTTAGCTGCAGGCAAGCCTGTAGCTGAGCAAACTACACCAGCCCTATAACCACTTTCCCAGAGCATACTGTGGCATTGGGCATTGCCTGGCAGAGGGCACTGTCATTAGCCAGATGGGGGACTGCCCCACTGCACCCCTGCTTTGTAGCTGCATCAAAGGGGAATTTGAGGGTCTGTGTGCACAAACTCCACATCCTTTTTTTCCTGATGTTTCTCCTCCTCAAGAAAGCTTCTTTTTTTTTTTTTTTCTCCAGCATATTTCTTGCAGTCTTTTCCCACAAACTTGGTACAATCTGCTGGATTTCCTTGAAGACGTAGCACTGCACAGAGGTTTTTTAGCAACCAGCAATCACTGGAGGGGGGGAAAATCAAAGCTGAGAGACAGGAAAAGCCAGTTAATACATCTCACTTGCTAGAAAGGCGCATTTCCCTATTTTTTTTTTCCTAAGGCAGCCTGCTGGTACTAAGCAATTTCACTTTGAAGTTTAGAACAACTGTGGCGTGCTGTACTATAATCACTGCTTTTACCTTGTGGGCCACAGACAGTATTCAGAGACATAACAGTTCAGCAACGCCAGACACGATGTTACTGGGACAGCTACAGAGAGGCAGACCCACGCATCAGAGAGCAGACAAACCCAGCGTGTTTGAGTCACGGGGAGCTGTACTGCAAGAACAACCCAGCTTTCATTCCCAGTGGAGGAGGTTGCAGCCTCTCTTACCATCCCTGCCCTGTTATATCTGGATTTCCCCCCTCCTTGCAGTAGGAACAGTGGTCCAAGAATCAACAGACACATTCTGAAAGCACTGTTAACATGGGCTGAGGTGCAGCCGTTGAGTTATACTATCCTTCAAGACAAAAAGGGGCCAACCTCCAAACAGTAATCAACCCAGAGATACAAGGCTCAGTCTTCATTGTGTGCCCACATTTTGTTTCATTAGCAAGAAATACCTGAAAGGTATTGCTACTTTCATATCTATTCATGCTCTCTGAAGAATCTCTTAAAAATGCAGGTAGAATGTCTCTACTGCCTTGAATAGAAGGGGTGATGAGCTATCTGGACTTACTGCTCTTAAATAAGGAAAAAGTAATTTTCATATTAGGATACAAAGCAACCTACCTCAGATTCAACAACTGAAGGAAAACCCACTGTATGGGCCAACTAAAGAAAAAGGCGGACCATTGCCGGAGCTGCGGTGCGCTGCAGTTTGGGTGTAGCAGCCCTCGGGAGAAAAGCCGCATTGACCCTGGCCCCCCGCCCCGCTCCGACCTGCCGCTGCCAAGGGCCATCCCCTCCCGGGCGCAGCAAGGAGGTCGTTCTGCCGCTGTGAGTCAGCATTTACTGCAGGATTTGCACTCCTGCTACCCCAAAGTTGGCCAGAAAAGGGCACACATGCAATCCGCGCAGCATTAATGACCGATACCATTAAAAAAAAAAAAGAAAAATTCAAATAATTGCATCGCACCCGACGCATAGGGCGAGCACCCCTTGGGGACACTGTAAGCAGAAAGGGTGGTGGGGAAACCCTCTCATTAAAGTCACGGGAGGAAGGATTCTGCAAGGGGGCTGCCACCTCCAACCCTGCCTGGACGGGCCCACCCACGCCCCGCGCAGCCCCCAGCCCTGCCCGCTGTCCTCCGGCAACCCCCATAGCGAAGCGGAGGGGAGCGGGGTGCTGATAAGGAGGGGGGATAACGGCCGCACCCACCCCACACACCCCTCTCCAAGTGTCCCGAGACTACCCAGCAGAGGCCTCGGCAGCCGCGCTCCCTCCCTCGGCCGACTCGCCCTTCCCATGGCCACAGCGCGCACCGCCGGGACAAGCGAGGGAGCCTTGCCCCTCCGCCACCTCTCCCGGCACGGCGCGGCCCGGCCCGGCGGGGCAGCGCACGTGGCCGCCGCGCTGCCATGTGGCCGCCGCGCCCGGCGAGAGGAGGCTGCACCCGGCCGGGGCTACCCCGCCTGCCCCTGCGGATCCCCACCGCGGAGCCCCCCACACCTTGCCGCTAGCTGTGCCGCCGCTGACCCCGATGAGGAAGGGCTCGCCGCCGCTGGGCTGCCCGTGCTCTTCCAGCCTCTGCTCGCTATCCCCCGCCATCCTCCCCTGCTCGCCGCAGCAGCAGCGCCACCGCCTCCTCCGCCTTCGTTCTCCGTGCGGGGCTGGATTTATCTGATGAGTCAAGGGCCTTCCTCCCCGCCTGGTTCACATCCCCGGAGCTGCGGCTCCCTGCCAGGTGCCTGCCGCAGCTGCACATGCTCCGGCCCAGCCTGCCGGCGGGCGGCACAACACAGTGGCCACATGGGCCCGCACCTCGCCGTCGCCCCCGCCCCGCTCCCTGGGACAAAGGAGATGCGGTGCCCCGGCCCTCCATTCTTTTCCATGCCGGTGTGGTTTGCCCGACGAGTCCCACTGCCGCCATCAGTCTGAGATGGTTCGCTGTAGTATCCCCATTATATGTACCCCCTCCCTGGTCCTGCAAGCACTTGTGAAGCATAAAATGGTTTGGGTTGGAAGGGACTTTTAAAGGTCATCTAATTCCAACACCCCTGCAATAAGCAGGGACATCTGCAACTAGGGCAGGTCACTCAGAGCTCAGTACAACCTCACCTGGAATATTTCCAGGGATAGGGCAGTGACCAACTCTGTGGGCAACCTGAGCCAGGGTCTCACCACCCTCAGTGCAAAAAATTTCTTCCTCCTATCTAATCTAAATCTCTTCTCTTTTAGTTTAAAACCATCACCCTTTGTCCCATCACATCAGGGCCTGCTAAAGTCTGTTTAAAGTCTGTCTCCATTTTCCGTACAGGCCACTTTAAGTACTGAAAGGCTGCAACAAGGTGTCCCCAGAGCCTTCTCTTCTCCAGGCTGAACAAGCCCAACTCTTTCAGCCTGGCCTCACTGCAGAGGGGTTCCAGCCCTCCCATCATTTTTGTGGTGCCCTTATTAATGACTCCAAACCAAAAGGTTAAGTCTTTAGTAAACAGGACCTATCTGGGAGGAGCCACAAATGCTCTGGAGATGAGGATTCAAAGCTTTTGACAGAATGGAAAAGGTTCTGCAAAATGTAGGGTGCAAGTCCATGTGGGTAAGTGCCAAGTGCTGTACTGAAGTAGAAATAATTATCCTGCTGCCCAGCCAACCCTTTTATAGATGAACATCTAGGAGTAGAGAGGATCAAAGAGTCAATGCCATGCTGCTGTGAAAAAGGCAAACATCCCAGTGTGACACATAAACATAGGCAGGACGCGGTAACTAACCCTCTGCTGGGTACCAATACCAGTGGGTAGTGTGTTTTGAGAAAGGTAGGGCTTGATGGAGAGGCTCCAGTGGGGTGTGGGGAGCAGCCTGTGCTCTGGCTGTGCAGGGTGACCACAGGAACCTGGGAAGAGATGGCTGCAGGGACCATGATAACCGTTTCCAAACACACAAAAAGCTGCCACAAGAAAGGGAATGTATTTCTTTTACCCATGGGGATTAGAACTAAATGTTGCCAGCTCAAAATTCAACAAGTGCAATTCACAATAGACATCTGGGGACACTTTCTAAGTGACTCACAGAATTGCAGAATGGTGTCAGTTGAAGGGGACCTTTCAGCGTCATCTAGTCCAAATCCTCCTGCAGGGAGCAGGGACGTCTACAACCAGTGCAGGTTATGGTTAAGTCCTGAAACAGGTTGTTTAGGGAGAATAAGGGCTCTCAACTGCTGAGGATGTTAAAAGCATTTTTTTAATGACAAGCTCCCATATCACAAGTATAACAGAGCTGATCCGAGACTGGGACAAGAAATGGTCAAAGCAATACCCTAAGGTTCCTCCGTCCTAAATTTCAGTGAGATTTTTAACTTCCCACTTCATTACAGTGAAAGAGGTGTGGAAATGTTTGCCACATGGGTACCACATCCCAGCCCTCACCATGCAGGATGTGAGAGAGGATGTCCTGGGAAGGTGTGGTCCCTCTCCACCCACCGCTCCCAATTCCAAGCATGCCCCACAGACTGTGGCTTGTGCCCTGGTACCATGGCACTGTGCATGGCCAGGGCCAGGGAAGGAAGTGCTTGCTATATGTGGACAAGAACTTCCTGCAGGGATGAATTCCAGAGGATTCCCACGGCCCCATGCCAGTTTCCAAGGGCTGACCCTGGGCACGGCTCCTGCACACACTGCAGGGCTCCAGGAGTTACTTGCAGCTCTTCTTTCTATTCCCCACACCAACACACCCTTATCTCAGAGGCAAAACTCCCCAGTGTATCATGACCTTCAGGTTGTTTGTTCCTCCTCATGCCTGCACTTACTGCTGCCCTGCTTGGGGACAAATCAAAACCTCAGCTGAGCTGAAGCTGGTTCAGACTGCTCTCTGTCCACCTCGAAGCTGAGCACCTCTGAAGGATGCCCATTTTGGCATTTCATCTCCAGTTTCCCTTCTAAACCATATGTTTGCATGTGGCAGGAGCAGACACACTTGTAGAGGGAGGGATCATAGAATCATTTACGTTGGAAGAGACCTTTAAGAGCACCAAGTCAAATCATTAACCCAGCACTGCTAGGGCACCACTAAACCATATCCCTCAGCACCACATCTACAGATCTTTGAAACCCCTCCAGGAATGGGGACTCCACCACTGCCCTGGACAGCCTGTTCCAGAGCTTCACAACCCTTTCAGGGAAGTTTTTTTTCCTCATGTCCAACCTAAACATTCCCTGGTACAACCTGAGGTAATTTCTTCTCATCCTATCACTTTGTTCCTCAGAAGAAGAGCCAAACCCCACCTGGCTGCATCCTTCTGTCAGGGATTTGTTGAGAATGAGAAGGTCTCTCCTGAGCCTCCTTTTTTCCAAGCTCAAGAACCCCAGCTCCCTCAGCTTGAGGTTGCCCCTCTTTGGACATGCTCCAGCCCCTTCATGTCCTTCTTGGAGTGAGGGGCCCAAAACTGAACTCAAGATGTAGTCTCGCTGATGCAGAGTACAGGGGCACAATCCCTGCCCTAGTCCTTCTGACCACAATAGTGCTGATACAGGCCATGATGCTGGTGGCCTTCTTGGTCACTTGAGAAAACACTGGCTCACCTTCAGGGTAAGTCCCTCTTGATGGGCCCTCAAGGAGTACAAGCTAAGATATTCAAGGCTTGTTTATACAGAACATAAGAAGAATTTGCAAAGACCAGATTAATGGCTCTTTCAAAACCAGGCAAGGGCTGTAGACTGGAAGGGAATCAAATCCAAGTCCCAGATATTTTTAGATGGCATCTTTCCTCAAAACTTAGCTGAGAATTTCACACAATCTTCTTCTTAGACGCTGGTCAGTGACATACTGTGCAAAGCAACTTCATCTTTTGTTCTTTTTTAAGTCTGTAAACTTCAGTATATTAAATCTGTTTAGACTGGTCTCTCTAAACTGGTTTTGAGGTTACCTTTATAAATGCCTCCATAAATTATCTCTGCTGGATCTAGAACATTTGTAGACTGTACTGGCCCCTAACTCAAGTGTCCAGAGCTATGCATTAATGCAAATGCTTTCCTTTTTCTCATAGCCCAGGCTTGTTAGATCAAATCAAACTGCACCCAACTATTAATCTGTCCTTTACATGTTGATCAAAGCACAGAATGCTGTTTTAAAAAGGAAATGCCATTGAGAGTAAAATGCCTTCTGTTGTCTGAAAAAAACCCTGCTGATAAGGATCCTGGTGTGATTCCAAGTGACAGGATGGAATTACAAAGCTCCCATGTTACTTCTATCTCCAGTTCAAAGCACGGACATTACAGATGAAAAATTGTCATGTCATTGACCGTCTGTCTCTTCATGGCCTGGCCTCTGCCACACAAGTGTTGTGTGAAAGACCAAGTTCATTATCAAATGAGCTGACACCTCTTGAATCATTCCCCATAGCGGCATGAGAGAAACCATTCCCAAATACTGCCTTGATTCACACTGATACATCTCACAGCTAGGAAAACCAGGGGGCTCTAAAGACAGGGAGAGAGAGTGGAGGACAGCACACAGCACAGCCAAGTGCATGAGATGGCACACAGCAGGGCACAAAATATTATCATGGGTCTTGCCACATTGTCAGCCATTAATATTTTCTGCTGCCCACCCTAAACTGGACTACCCATCCTTAATTCCATCTCCCTGCGGCTCTCAGTCTTGTTGGAGTCCTGCTGCTTATAGCCAGATTCTAATTTCTCCTGCAGTGTTGCAGGAAACTCCCCATGCCCAGAGGCAGCACCAGAACCTTCCCCTGGGCACAGAGGGTGCTTAGCTGCAGCTTTCAGTGACACCTGACTCACTGTGTAGCCACCTGCACCCATGTGGCTTTTGTGTTTCCTTGTATACAAACGTCACCAGGCTCGAGAGGTTTGTTGTCTCACACCCTCATTTATTCCTTGTGGTGCCTTCTCTGAACTGTGTCTTTCTGAACAGTGTTTAATTTGAGGGTCAGGGTTTTTTACCTTCCTTGTTTTTCACCCACCTCTGTTCATGTAATCCCTCAGCACAACAATCTTCACTGGCTGCAAACTCTGCTGTTACGCAGGGACAGGCACAGCCCTGCCCGGTTTCTTTTTTCTGTATTTCTGCTTTCTAGGTCTCCTTACCCCATTTACAACTTGTGGATTTGGTCTAGTTCTGTTGCTCCAGATGTAGCCTCTGGAGCCTCAATAAAAGTCTGTCTGCTAAGTCCTAGTCATTATTTCACCGGCCTCATTAGTGTTCCCCTCAGTCTCATCCCACCCATAAGTATTTTACACACACACACAGAGCAACATATGATTTTATTATCTACTTCCCTGTTTGCAGTCCTTTCAATCACCAGGTGCAGTATTCAGCTGTAGGTTGTACGTGAATGACCCGCAGGGGGACCTGATAAAGGGCTGGCAGCAGGATTTGTAACTATTTGATCCCAGAGAATGTCCCGCACTGCTGCGCGCTAGCAGCATGCTGCTGCTGCTGCCGGCAAATTAGCCCAGGGCACTACCGTAGAAAGCAGGCGGGCTGCTCCCAGCTGCTCCGCCATGACTGCGAGAGCGATGTTCAACAAAAGCAAACCCTCGCGTGGCTCCCCCTGCAAACAGGCCTCATAGCAGCTCAGTGGGAGTCACGTAGGGCACTGCGGCCTGGCAAGATGGCAGCAGGAGCCCCCCCACGTAGCGGGCGCTGCCCAGAGCGTGTGAAACTGGGGACGGGGGTGCTGAGCCGGGAGGGCGGTTCCTCAGCCGCAGTTCCCGGCTCTAGCTCCCCACCAAACGCCGTGCTGAGGACAAAGCCTGCTGGCGCTTTCCCCGCCCCTCGCCCTTCCCGAGGCTTCGCTCGCCGCGCCGATTGGCCAGCGTAGTCTCCCAGAAGAGCGGGCGCTCGCTTCCGGCCGTTACTAAGCGACGTGGCCCCGGTACCTTCCGGGTGGCGGGTTTATTTCCGGGAGCTCGGCGGCGGTACCAGGGTAAAGGGTTGGGGGGGAGGGGGGCGGGGGGGGGGGGCGGCACCACCATGGGCACCATGTTCGCCG
>JAOEGS010020094.1:10569-25024 GCA_025447755.1 Corythornis vintsioides
TAAAGTTTATAACATGATGGCACAACAGTAAACAGATTTCCTTTGTTTTAGTTACAGAAGCAAAAACCAAAAGTCTGCCAAATGTCTGTGAGGCCTGGGCAGGTTAGTAGCAGCATTTTTGCAAGATACCGTTGGCAAAATCCTGAGTTGGGTGGACAGTTTCTCACAGAAAACTCACACCCTGCATCAGAGCTTCACACTAGCCAGTTTCTGAGTGAGGTGTGTACACAACAGCTCTCAGCTGAAAACTGGAGCAACTCAGATTTTCCCTAAGGCAGGATTTTCAAATCTTTTTAGGCTTCCCTCACATCTTCTTTTCTGTAGCATTTTATGTCAACATAGTCTCTCCTACTCTTCCCAATGCTCATATATTGTAACTCATTTAGATTTCCCTGAACCTCTGCCTTCCTCACAATGCAGCTCCTCATACTGTTTATTCTTCAGTCTTTATTCCTCTACCCAGAAAGAAGTGGCACTCTCATCACAGAGAAACAGCCCATTCAGTCCAGATCCTACACCTGCTCTTTGCAGTTTCATTGCCTCAAAGGAAATGCCCCGTTCTTCAAGGGGCTGCTGAGCAGAAGGATTTAGGAGGTGGAAAGCATGAAAGGCAGAGAAAAGCCTGTGCAGACTTTCCAGGGGTTTTACACCACGGGAGGAGGTTTGGGCTATTAGTCCTCCCTCCAAACAGGGCCTCGCTGAAACTTACATGGGGTTTTGTTGTGTCCTGGGACAGGAAACACCCGGGAAATAACAAGGCAGAAGGGATTCCAGACACACCCACCTGTGCTTTCTATGCTCCTTCAGTTGTTCCCATTGACCGACTAAATGGTCTTAATGGCCAAAATCTCCTAGGTGCTTCTCCGAGGTTAACTTCATCAGCTTGGAACTGCTTCACAGAAAGAAATCTTCTGCGTCTACCCTGAACTCCCCTCATCCCCATGTTGTCTAAATGCCAGAAGGTGTTTCAAGCATCTCTACAGTGCTCAATTCCCAATCGGTAAGAGTTCAATGGTCTGGAAAATAAGGAAGAGAGTGTCAGAATCAGTTTCTGGGATGCTTTCACACAAGCCGTGTGTTCAGCCCTGTGCTGGAGCCAGGAACAACCTACCAGTCCTGAAGCAGCTCTCTCAGAGACAGCTTCATTCCACAACACCTTCAAGGTGGTAGCACAGTCCTTATATTCTGAAGGTCTATGGATGTGGTCATGCCCCAGATTTGCATCTTGACAACAATTTCAGCCTTCCTTTGAGCTGAGAGAAAACAAGTGAGAGGTTCTGATTTAACTGAAAATATAATGAAAACGTTTTGAATTCAGCTATGAAATCTACAGTACACTTGCTTTTGCCTAGATTAGAGGGATGCATATAAAGGAGGTACCTTTGAGTTACTCTCTTCCCTGCATTTTGGCTGTGCAGCAACATATGGAATGTTCTACTGCTGCTAGCTCTGGCATATGCAATCATTATTGGCAAAGCAATTGCTTTTAGACAGCAATAGGAATCCAAAAACTTGCAAAAGGAGAATGTAAAATAGGCAGATAAACCCTTGGTCCCATCTCACACTCTTAGAGGAAATACAGCCTTCCAAGGGGATTAATAGGGGTTTATAGTCCATCCCAGGGCAGGACATTAGAAACATTTACTGCAAAAGGAAAGACACAAGGAGAGTTTCTGGAGTTAATTGTCTCTTGTTTTACTCTGATGCTTACAATGGCTGAATGTTGATGTACTGCTGCAGCTCTAGGGCTCATCCTTCTTTGGATTAACACTGAAGAAAATGCATTAGATTGACAGTGGGAGTAAATGAGCCTTGAGCTTTCCCTTTTTTATTCATGGCTGGTTGGGTGTGCAGGTCACGTTCCAGCTTCATTAGTGAGTGGTGGCAACTTAAGTCTGGTTATTAATTCTCCAGCTTGCAAGGTGTTAGCAACAGAAGCCCAATGCTATTGACATAATGTTGGCTGAACCACAGATTTCTGTAGCAGGACTTTTATTTTTGTTTCTTGAGGAAAAATGTCTTGAGAAAAAAACCAAACAACTGCTTAGTGCTAGACAGGTTCACGTGTGCTAACTTTACACCTGGTGTGGTAACAGCTGGGAAAGTGACATGCTTGAAAGTTCCCATTCAGAATGTATTTTTATTTATTTATTTTTTGTAGGTATTTTTTCAAGACTTCTGAAAAGTTACAGGCCTAACTTTTCTTTGGAGCATTTAAATACCAATTTAGTGAATGAAAACACTTAAATTGCACTCCCTGTTCTCCCCAGGAAGATTTTTTTTCCCTGAGTGCAATGGGTTTTGCTAACAAAACACCAAAAAATCTTTTATTTGCAAGATATATTCTCCATCTTCTCTACTTGGAAATACCTCACCATTTTCAGTCTTCTACTAGCAGAAGTATCATATTAATTCTGCATCATTACTAGGTCAAAACATTCAGGGGAAACCCAGAAATTTTCATAATTTCCTTATGTGTGACAACCATTATATTCAAAGGGGGCATGAGAGATGGAAGATCATCGCTGTTGAGCTATTTCTAATGTGTCCATGCTCACAGTATCCTGCCACATTAATGAAATTAACTGAAGACTAATTCAATTAATACACTTCTTTCATCGTTTTAATTACAACAGCATGACTTCTGGTCGTGTCACAGGTTTGCCAGTGTTTGTGTGTATGTGATCAGTCCTGTTTCTATCAGTAATGAAGACACAATTCAGAGAAATAAGCTAAGATTGACTTTTGGCCCTAGTAATACAATTAAAGCCCAGAACGAGATAAAGTAAAACATTATGTTGCATGACAGGACAGCATCTGTTGTCTCCTGTAATTACTACTAAAATGTAAAGGGAGTTTTGCATGCTATTTTCCAGTCTCTACCATCTTATGAATGCTATTAAATCTCCCCTTTTCAAAACTCCTATAAAATTAGCATTGTGGCTTACCTTTCAGTTTAAAATGGGGTTATTGGAAAATTCAGTGAAATGAATCTCAGGTTATTCATGGCTACACGTGTTGCTTTTCTTGCTGTGACTGTATTCTGAACTGTTGAGCTGAAGGAATATTGAAATGTCAGCATGCTTCTTGCCTATAAATAAAGAACAGGCATGTCAAGTGAGTGGTGTCAAGAGGGGAATGACAAATCATGTCCATATATAACCCTTTCCTTCTTGTGTATATCCCCCATGCAGCTCTACCCAATATTGACATGTAATTTCTGCAGTGCAATCCAAATCACGTTCAAAGGACGGACAATTTTCATTACCATTCCTCCTTGTCAGGATCACTTCAACAGTGTGGATAACTGAACACTCCAAGAAGCAATTTTTCTCTGTGTGAAGTGATTATCAGAATACAGAGTGAGCCAGGAAGAAATGGGAAAAACAGTTCACGACGCTCCTGGGAAAGAAAACCCAACAGATTCTACTGAACCAAGTAAAAACATTCAAAAATCATTAAGTCCATTGGAGTTTTTGATTTGCCTAGTGCCTCATTTCCAGAGTGCTGTTACATCAATCTTTGAATACTGAAAATGCCCACTGAAAGACCTCCCAGTTCTCTGACTTCAGGCAGCCTGGCTAATACATACAGGCTACTTAAGAGCTTGTTTTTAAGGAGGAAATTCTGGAGCTACCAGAAGTATCACTTTTATTGAAGGCTAATGAGGAATCAGGAGAAATATCAGACTCAGAAATTGGGAATCAGGAGAAATGGTACAATCAGAAACCATCTAGAGGACTTTTAATTGATGAAGAACTGTGACATGATCACTAATGAGGACAAGTAGTTTTAAGGAAAGTGGAGACAAGAAAGCCAGGAAGCAAGGGTAGCAGCAGAGGAGGGAAGGGCAGAAAAATCTTGCTGTACATTCTAGTTTATTTCTGGCTTCTATATGCCCCAAACACCCCCCAGTTACTAATAGTTTAATCCAGGAAATAAAAAGAATGAAAAGATACACTGAGATGTTTGTTATTTCAGAGAAACTCTGGCCTTATTTGGTATCCCAGTTCTTACATCTGTGCTGTCAATGACACATTTGACTAATTCCTTACTTTTCTCCCAGTTACATTACTCTTTTGTTGGCTAAAATAGAAAGTTGGTTTATATATTTGTTCTTTGTATAATAAATATTCTAGCGCATTTATGATGTGTTGTCCACACCGATCCAGATCTAGTTGTAGGTTTCACCACAGCCTCCAGTGTTGTGTCTTCTGCATTTCTCCTGTCACTTTTTGGGTGCAAGTTCAGTGATGAGTTGGCAGTGACAGAGCTGCATCAGCACAGTGCTTCCTGGCAACTCAGCCTCACAGAAATTACTTGGGACCTCTCAATAAAAGTGAAGTAGTTCTTGTGCACTTTAAAGGTCCCCAGATGTGCTCTACCCACTTTATGCCTGTTGGAGAGCTGCAGTGTTCTGCCACTGGTGGTGTCCTTGCTAGTGAGGGTGCAAAGGTGTAAAAAGCAGAAAGGCCTCTTGCAAAACATGGCAAATGGGAACTGTTAGAGCCAGAAATCCAGCACCAGCCAGGTCAGACTACCAAGCAACCCAGAACCAGAGCAGTACAAAGATGGTTTAAAGATAGTCTTGCTCACCCTCCTCAAAGGCTGTGAATCCTTCCTCCTGCTTCTAGACATGCAGTGTAAAAATTCTCCCGTAGTCCTGCTGCATTGTTTGCTTAATTTGGCAGGCTCCCTTCTACAGCAGGATTGAGTTTTCTCATTTAAAGGAACCAAAGTGCTTTTCCTGTGCTGTATGCAGACACAGGAGCTTGGCACAGGCATTCCTGTACACCTGTTTTAATTTATGTCAGTAGATGAGGACATGTACTACAAAGATCTACAAACAACTGAGTCTGGGTTTGGACCAGGTGTGTAAGTCCTCACATTAAGCACAAAGCACTCACAGTTGATGCAATCCAGTGGAAGAAGTATGAATTTTCCAGACTTGCAGAGTGATTTGGTGAGATCCTATTTATGGGGCAATAGTGCCATTCCACTTCGGTCCTTTGCCTCTCTTCTAACAAACAACAAAGTTTGTGCCAGCTGGGGGAAATTTTAAGATGTGAATATTTATCCATTAGGATCCAAACAGAAATTATTAAAGAGTGAAGCTGTGTTTCTGAGAGAAAGAAAAGAACACCCACATCATTTCATGCCCATTTGTTAAATGTAAGACCAAAAAGAAATCACACCAGCTTCTTGGAGCTGCTGCTGTGAAAATGGCTAGCTTTTTGACCCTCAGATTTAATATACTGCTCACAGAATGTATCACATTCAATTCTTTTATGACAGATAGTATAACTTCATGTTTGTGAGTGATTGAGAGCTATACCAAAATGTGTTCCTGAAGTGTTGCTTTGTATTGAGCAATTTTTCTCTTTACACTTCAACAAATTCAGTAGTGTGTGTATAGAGTCCACAAAACACCTTCTATAAATAACAGTGTTGGAGAGTCACCACTGCCTGAAGGTTGCACTAGATTCCAGGCATATCCAGGATAAGAAGGAGCAAGTCAAGCCAATAGGAAAAGAAATGTTAGCTTAATAGACATAACATGACAAGAAATAGTACAAAAAGTACAGATAATTGAACAAAGCAGGAAACCCAAGACAGGGGATTATTTCAATGCAACATTTGATCTGAGGTGAGAGGGCAGAGCACTGGGTAGTTTAACAGGATAGTAGCTTCAGTGTCTTTTAAGTTCTTGTTCTTAATTGGAGCTGACCGTGACCTCCACCATTTAGCAAGGGTGGCAGCAGGTTCCTGCTCCTTCTAATTTGCTCATCCTTACTAAACCAGAATATTATTGAGGAAGAAGTGCCATCAGGAACTACATCTACTGAAATAAAGAGCTCAAGTGGGCTACAGCACCTGAGCTACAGGATTTATTTGTGTGATTACACTGACACAAAGATCTTCCAACTCAGGTCAAGAAGGTCTCAGATGCACTGTTCCTACACCAAAGAGCTTATTGTCAAAGCAAATATGGAAAAAGCAACACAAAACAAAGAAACAGCACCAAAAAATATCAACAAACCACAATAATTGACAAGGCAGAGGAGATACAATGCATGTAGGAAGTCAAATGGCATTTCACCAGGGAAGGCAGAAGCAGGTAGTTTACTCTGCCTCTCTAGGGCTCTAACCTTGTTAGTTCAGACACAACACAAGGTGAAAAAGGGACATGGAAATGGGAAAAGTACTTTTGGGTCCTCTAGGTACTTTATGTTCTGTCACAGCAGGATTCTCAACATACCTAAATCACCTGGGCACTGTGATGGAACACACAGAGTATCTTTGATGGACTAATTTCTAGTAAACAGAACAAGAGGAAAGGAAGGTAAGAAGGGTTATTTTTATTTCTGTGTCTTCACACTGAGGTTGATTTGGTTTTACAGATCTTTTCCCTTTGAATAATTTAGATGCACAAGGCAGAAAAGGTCCTGTCCTTGGGATCAGGATCACTCAATAGTATTAATACTTTTAAAAAAATATTATTTTCTTAACCATTGAGGGCATGTTGTTTTGTTTTAAAACGAAATACTGGTTTTGGACCCCTGCTATCTCAGAAGCAGAGCCAGAACCAGACACATGAAAGTCAATAAACAAATACAGGCTTGTTATGTGATGCCATTGTAAAAACAAAGGAAGGGTGGCATTTTGAGAGTAGCCATGGATCATACTTGGAATTTGCAGCAGAAATAATCTCTACAGCCCTGTCGCAGTCCTTTTGCAGCTGTATCTGGAATGCAGTGCACTAGCATTTCCAAGTGTTTTGGAAGAAGGCAGGAGGAAAAGGATGGCAAATGGCAGCAGTCACATGGTGTCCAGTGCTCTGTGCAGGATGGACATTTCCACTGTCAGCAGGTGAAGGAAATAACTCACTTTATTACAGCAGCTCCAAAACTGTGCAGTTACAGGAGCTGGTTTGGATTGCAGTTGTTTGACCATTGTGAATCAAGTTAAATCAGTGCTTGCTAAGCAAGCCTCTGCTCTCTGTACCCCTCTGTAGGCACACTTTGCTTGTGCATATACCCAACAGAAAACCTGCTGGCTTTTCTCCCTGCCCACTGCTCTCCATCTCACTCTTGCCCTGTTGGATTCACCTGCATGTGCTAGGTGTTAAAGGCTGCTGCAGTGCAGCATTAGCTAGGTCTGTACACAGAACTGATCAGTACTCCAGGGACACTGGTGCTTCTGCTAAAACAAACAAGTACAGAGGAGGCTCCTGCTGCCTGCATCATGCCTCGGGCAGGCTGGCTTCCTTTGCATTGCAGCCTCTGGCAATCTGTCCAGCATGCCTGTCCTTTACAGTGTATTTCTATAACCTCACCTGCAACTTCAGCCTCTGGTTTTAAGCCACACCTCTTTGCTTGCTCTTGTTTGCACCAACTGCTGTAGAAACACTTTAGCAAATATGGTAATTTTAAACCTCCTCTTGGGTTTAGTTCCCTGTGTGTTTCTTGTCCCAACAGCTTTGCCCAGGTTTCTTGACCAACTTCCTCCTGAGCTCCTCCTTTATGCTGTTTTATGATCTCCCCTTCTTTCTCAGTCTCCTGTCCATGGTAAATTTTACTTGCACTGTTTATAAATGGGGGATGTAATTGCAGCATTCAGAGGCTCCTAATATATATTACAGCTTGGTTTATTAGGGCATAGGCAAAGTTACCTTCTTGGCACAACATCAGTACTTTTAACAGCAGGTTCTGTTTAGAAACCAAAGGTGCCTTAGGCTGAAGATCCTAGAAAATCCCATTCTAAGAGGTTTTGCCCCTTGATATAATATTCATCCACGTGAACACAAGCTATTAAAATGCTGTAGTGATTCTCTGCAAGTGTTACTAACATGGCCAAAGGTCAGCACCCTGTTTTAGTTTAAATCAATGACGATTGTATGATGGATTTTTATTCTAGTAAGAGCAAGCTGTTTAATTTTTAATAATTCTCCTTCCCCTCTGCCCTCAGCAAATGCAGGAGTGCACACAGGAGGATATTCAAAGGAAAACACATATTAACAATTTTGAGCTCCTCTTCAAGGTACTGGGCTTCATTGGCCAGTAAGATCTATTTTATTCACCTGAATGAATTGATTTCCTTTGTCTTGGACTTCATTTTTTCAGATTGCTTTGAAACAGTAGATACTGTTTACACAGAAAGGTGTGTAATTTTGAAGCCCTTACATTTTATGTAGCAACTGATGGTCACTGGCAGGACATCAGCCAGGGACTGCGTTCTTCAGAAGTTGACATCTACAAGAAATGAGAGCTCCATCAACCTTGGTGTTTTCCTCTTAGCTTGAGTGTGATAAAAATGAAGGCAGGAATGCATGTCAAGCTTGTTCTTATTCCCCTTTCTGAATGGAAACACATGAAATTGCTCAGGGATGAGGAGTAATACCATAAATATACACAGTGCCATTCCCACCCTCTTCAGCAAGAGTTTTGTCTGTGAAAGGTCTCAACACTGTAGAACTCCAGCAGAAGTGCTTACAGATCCACAGCTTGCTCATGGTACTCTAGAAGGCAGATCTGCTACATTTCAATCCTCTTTATTTTTAGAAGCAGATGTGAAAACAGTGAGTTATGCAACAAAGTCCCAGTCTAGTCAGAGTATTCTAACCTTGCATAAGCAAAAAACAATTCTTAGTAAGGTGCCCCTTTAGCCCATTTGTAAACCACTGTGAATAGCTCTGTATAAGCCCCTACACATAAAACAGTTTGATTTACCTCTGTGACTTGGCTATTGCACTGGTTCAATCAAGCACACTGAAACTTCCTACTTGGGAAGGACAGGAGGCATGAAGCAGTCTAAGCACCAACTTGATTTCCTAGCCAGGGTATCTTAAGAGCATATCCTTTTGCTCTCTGGAATAAAATGCTGAGTACTCTCTCATTTCCAAATCAAATTCAAAGGGCATTGTTTTAAACAGCCAGGGCAAGCAGCAGAGTGGAAAATCACAGGCTGGGGTACTACAGTAGGCACAGTATTCATGATCAAAAGGATGGTCTGTAAGGTATTGAAGATACCAGGCTGGTAGATGCCTATAGATGAAGCGGTAGTTTTTTCCTCTTTAAGGCAATCATATTCTCAAGCTGAAGCCCACACCTCTCTCCCACATTACCAGAAACTCCTGCAATGAATTTCCTCCAGGGGCCCGCAGCCTGCAGTTGAGCTTGGGGCCAGCAAGCGGCAGCCGAGTCACGACGACAGCGAAGAGATGGACTCGAGGCTCCAAGCACTGGGTATTTCCTCATGGTCTGACATTGCATCGGGCTTTCTAAACGCTGGAGAGAGAAGTGAATGAGTCACGGCTAGTCCCTAGAGGGAAAGTGAATAAATAAATGAAATCTGACCTCGAGAAAAGCTCAATCCTACGGCAGGGAAAGGAAAGAGGCTGAAAAGTAGATGGCAAAGGAGGACAGATGATGTGCCTGCATAAGCAGAGCTGATCAAAGAGTAAGAAATTAAGGACTTGATTTGTGTCTTAAAAATCAAAAGCTTTTTCTTCCCTTTGATACAGGGAGTTAGTACTTCCATAACCTATGGAAGCTAGTGCACAGGATTACATTAGCACAAGCTAATTTTTAGTTAAGTGGTTTCACACACTTTTCATTGATAAAAATCCAGCTCAAAAGGCCTGTGAATGTTCAACCAGCATTGCAAATGTCAAACAGTATATGATTGTTCTGTTGTTTGCAGCAAGGTTTATGTGTGAAACAAGAACAATTCGATTTCTCTGCATTGAGCTTTATTTTGACATGGGATTAATTAGGTTTAGAAGTTTCAAGCGTACTTGAAAGAGTGTGTAAAAACTCTCTAAGGCTGAGCTTTCTTTGCATTTATGTAAATGAAAATCAGGATTAACTCCATTAATGCTAGTGGAGTTTTAACAGCATGAAATTAGTATGAAAAAAATCATTAGCCACAGCAACTTTTAAAGAAGTGACTTCTCAATGCCACTAAATTATACAGCTCATTTTCCTCAAAAACAGACTTACAAATAGTCCATATTCTGCTCCTTTCTCTTCTCTACCTGCTGCTTGCAATAAATTGATGCTTCTAAAGGGTGAAAAACAAAGTGGGAACCTCCAACCTTCTCAGCTTCCTCCTGGATATCAAAACATAATCATATCTTGTTACCTCCAGCTTCTGCCTCGCTACCACTCAGCCTGTGGATACTTTCATGTTTTCAATGTGAAAAGAGGTGGCAGTCAAGTACTCTTTAATGGCTTACACAGATGGGTCTCTCCAGCCTGATATCCCATCGTCTGCAAGAACTAATAGTACACACAAGAGGAGGATGAAAACAGCTTAATTAACCTCTCTCTCCAGCAATATGCAGTTCAGAAACTTCAGAGCCACAGAAGTAATCAGGAGTACTTTTTCCAGTATGAATTTTAATCACATTTTACTTACTTCCCTTTGAACCCATTTTGCCCACTGCCTTACCACTGTGTCCCAGTGAGGAGTGTCACACCTCTTCTTGGGCTCACAGTCCTACCACCTCCTGCTCCCTCCCTGCTTCAAACCTGGACCAGATCCCTTTGCTGGCAGCCTCTAGTGCTTCTCTTGTGAGAATAATGATGGCACAGACTCCAGGGATTCAAGTTAAGGGCATAAGCCCTGAAAGGCCCAGACAGTTGCCTTTCCTAGGAAGCCAGGCACTGCAGACGTCCATGGTGGTGGGTCTTGTGAGCTGTCTAGGTCAGGGGTACAAAATCCACTGGCAGTGATGGAAACAGGGTGAACAGGCCTGGCTGAAGAGATGGATGGCACACAGGAGTGTGTGAGAGAGACCAAACTGGAGGGCAGGGCTGCTCTTCAGGACTTCTACATCCTGGATAAATGGGCTGGCAGGAACCTCATGAAGTTTAACGAGGGCAAACACACAAAGTTCTGTGTCAGGGCTGGAATAACTTCACAACAGGACAGGCTGGAAGCCAGAACCAGAAGGGTAGAAAGCAGCTTCACATGAAAGGAACTGGAGGCCCCAGTGGGACAGCAAGCTGTATGTCAGTCAGAAGCATTGCCCTGTGTTTAGTGAAGGTGCAGAGATGGGGCCAGGGGCAATGGGTGTGAGTGAGAACACAGAACATTCCCACTAGGGACCAGAACAACTCTGTTGCCATGAGAGCAGTCCAAGGCTGGAGCAAGGGCCAGAGAAGGTGTGCAGTCTCTGCCCGTGGAAACATGTGAAGCTGGACTGGAGGTGTCTGCACAAGAAGCAGAAGAAGGCAGGAACTTAGCTGCCTGGGCAGAACAGAGCAGTTTCTGTCAGCAGAAGCTCTCTTTTGAGCTTCAGGTTGCAGCTAGGAAAATAGGAACCACCATAACTTCCTTTCTCAAATGCTTAGGACTCAGTACAGAAAGAGTTTCACAGAAATCTGATTTTACCAACTGAAACAACCAGGCATTATACAATTACAGCACTTCAGCAGCACACCATCTTCAGAAGGAGTCTATAAACCTCAGCTTTGCTTCCCTTCCAATTTTAGTATGTATTTATGAGTGTGTATCTCTGGCTGTGGTTGCAACCCCAATAAATATCTCTCATTTGAGCTTCTGGATTACAATAAAAAGAAGCAGAATATTTTGGTTCATTCTGCCATTTTCTTCCCCCCCCCCCAAGCTGTATATTACTTTCCCAGGTTATTTTAAAGGAATTGGCAAGTTACATGTGTCTGACTAAGGATTTATTTTGCATCATTAACTTATCAGCATTCATTAACTTATCAGACAGGAATACCAGCATAGGGGGAGCTACTTTGTGACTGCTGTCCCAGTTTTATTGAACAATTCATGGAGCTGATATCCCGAGGCATTATTAGATCACCTTGTCTTATTTTTTGTGCATCACAGCTATCCAATATGGTAATGGATTAGTTTATCACAGCAAGACAGGTGCCATGACTACAACATGTAAGGTCATATGGGTGTTATCCAGTCCCACTACACACCCATGCACACAAAGACTGATGTATATAACATATATATACACACATTTGTAATATTCATATACATACATAGAGCATGGTATCCTGGAGACAATGAGAATAAACTAAAAGAAAAAGCCCTGCAGGCTTAGGTTCTCAACTACACCACAAAGTTTAATAAGATGCAGACTGATACCAAAACAACTTTTTTACTATAATGGGATTGCTACTCATATGCATAATGCAGAATAGATGCTAGAGGACTTAAGACCTGAACACTAGTTAGCATCATCATTTGGCTGGTAAGGTATTTCCCACTGGTCACACAATTCTACATATTTATTCCTAGTGTTTCCACTAATCTCTGCTCTGGAAAGCTGAGCTCCTCTACCAGAGCTTCTCCTCCCATCCCATGCAGACAACTCCAGCAATAAGCCTCCAGTGACTGGAACAGATGCTGCTGTTTATTTAATTTATTTATTTTACTAATGCACATCTGCCAGGGCCAACACATGAAAAACACTGAATTCCATCAGGAATGAAATTTCCAGTGACTGCATCTTAAAGGACAGAGTCTCTAAAAAATATTTTATTTTTTAAAATGAGAGTGTCTGTCTTGAATTTGAACAACTAATTTCTTGTGATAAAGAATCTCCAGACACTAGTATCTGGCAGCTTACATTCTGTAAATAGACAAGATATTTGGTGTGCAAACTATAACTGATTTCTCAGAGACAAGTGTGTACAACCCATGCTGTACAGTTAGGCCATATTTCTTGCAACAGCCCAAGTATGAAATTAAAAATATTTCATTACATAATCCAACCTACTTAGGAGACTAACTATGCATTGTTTTCTTTTTTCCTGTGTAGGTAGATGGTGACCATATGCAATTTGCCCTTAATGCAATGAAAACACTACAGAACCTCATTCTGAAGAAGGGAAGAATAGGAAAAGTAAACCAACTCCATAGAAACACCCTTTAAAAGGCAGCTGGAAGACAAATTCCCTTGGTTTATAACTCTGACAACTTCCAGCTCTCTATTTTGCCTTCAGCAGGACAGCTAGTGGCCAGAGCTGCAACAGTGGAGGCACTGCCTAACGTTTCAGATGCCAGAGTGAAATTCCTGCCTGTCTTACAGGTCCTTCCTGGAGTGCACGGGGAGCACTAAGCCCCTGACGAGGGCTGAGGAGCTGCTGCTGGCTCTAGAAACAGTTTAGTAGTAGATCATTTACCTACAGAATAAAAGAGCAGGGCTTAATTTTAGCTCAGCCACAGAAATTCAAACCCACTTCTTCCTTGCATGGTTTCTTGCCCATCAATTTATACAAAGTGGGAAACTAGGGAGCCCTTTGAAGCTGCAGTGCTGTGCTGCAAAAGAGCAGAGGACTGGGAAGAGCAAGCAAGAGGAGCACCATTGTACCAGCTGGCAGCTGGGAACTAGCTCTCAAAGGGGGAGAGACTTTGAGCCTGGTCTTTGATCCTAATGCTGTCTATGCATTTCATCTAATGATTTCTCAATGCAAAGGGTGATGAACACTTCTCACCTGACAGATGCTTTTGAAAAAATCCCAACAGGATTATTTTTCTTCAAAGAGTTTAGGCACCTATTAATGCTGATGTATGACCCCAAATCTCCAACTGCCACTGACCTCTAATTCAGCAAATTGCTGAGGATTTCAGGAACAGTTCCTGTTGAATACCTTGCAGAACAAGGAGAGACCTTAAAATACAGAGCTTTGTCTGCAGTTTGGCTGGAAGTCATACTGGAGGTTATGTCTTGACTTCTGTCTCTTTCTAAGAGTCTCTCTCCAACTGCCCACTCTGAGTTTGGAGTAATTAATTTCACACAAAGATCCGTGCCCAGCTTTTCTCCTCTGCTCAGCATTTATTCAGCATAAATAAAATCATTATTGGCAAAAAAAGAAAACATTTCACAAGATTATGTAAAAACTTCTCTCAGTTAACTGTACTTAGGACTCTTCACACTTTGCCATAAACCCTGAAGAGAAGTTAAGCCACAATGTAAACCTTTAAAATCAGCTGAGTTTCCAGGAGACAAAAACCTTTTTCTGTACACTGTGTGCAAGAAATGCAAAGCAAAGCTTTCCTCCTTTCCAAGGCTTATTTCTGTCTCTTATTTTCTCTATAGAAAGTAACACCTACTGACTTCACAAAGTATCTGACAATGGTGAAGAATCACTTTATTCCAGACCTAGGCAAGGAACAAAAAGCACATGCAGAGGAACAAAACACTACTAAGAATTACTCTCTGATTCAGTATAGATTTCTTGCCTAGCAGCTGAATGGTTCATCTCCTGTCTAGTATTGGCCCATTCACAGAAGAAATCAGCATTCATATACTCACACAAGAATGCTGCTTAGTAATATTTCATTGTATTTGAAGTAGTATAAGAGAGACATGTAGACTGATATGATCTTGCAGGGACACCCTCAACTAGCCCAGGCTGCTCAGAGCCTTGGCCAACCTCCCCTGCAATAGCTCCAGGGATGGGGC
>JAOEGS010020095.1:0-10138 GCA_025447755.1 Corythornis vintsioides
CCTGTGTGACTTGGTCTAGGTGATCCTGCTCGGGCAGGGGGGTTGGACTAGATGATCTTCTAGGTCCCTTCCAACCTTTAATATCTATGAATCTATGAATCTATGAATCTTTCCCAAGCAAGGAGCAAGCTACTTCTCTGAATATACATTTGGCTGCTGTCAGAACCAAGTTTGATGAGTTTCTTACACATGGACACTAGGAAAATGAAGCCTTGTGAGCTCTGTGTGAATACCTCATGTGCTTGTGACACCCAGACCTGCACAGTATATTTTGACCATTTCCCTCTCATTTTTGTTCATTCTTATTAATTCCAAATCCTTTTTCTTCCTTTGTCTTTTAAATGTTATTTGTACCATTTTATCCTCACTGTTTACTTTTTTCCCTTCCATAAAATCCAATAAAATATTAATATGGCATAAAAAAATCTGTCTGTGCTGGTAGTATCTTGAAACCATTGATTGATATATGAATAAAATATGAGTCTTTATTTTGCTTGTGTTATATCAAATTTCACATGTTTATTATATTTCCTGTGAAGTAAGCTTGTCTGACAGAGTTTTTGTTTGTTTCTTTGCTGTTTTTATTTTAGGAGGCCCTTGATTTATTAACCTTTGGAAAAGCTAATGGCTTATGTAACTTTACACAAAACGTGAAACTTTCATTTGGATCAATTTTCTAATCTCTCTCATCTGAAGAAGGAAAAAAAAAAAATAAACCGAAACTCATCCTAGCAAAAGCTTTTTTTTTTTTCTTTTCATACTAGTGCTGTTGAGCTGCACCTTCCAGTATTACCTTGGCCTAAGAAATATCTTTTGAATGCCTTCAGTGATGTTCACTCTAAAAAAAGTCAAAAACTTGAAACTATAATTATGCCTTATTCTCTTTATGGAAGATTGATATAAAACTGAAGTAGTTTTTCTGATGGTGTCTATACTGCCTATAGTTCTGCTGCTTTACTGACAAAGACTTTGCTCATTTGAGTGGCATGTTCTTGATTTAATCTTATTAAAGATGGATTTTATAGAACATCAACTTTCTAACAAACCATTCAACGGAAGCAAAAGACAGTTTGGAGTTAAATCCGTGAAACAGAGAAAAAGAATATGTGATGAACAACAGTCAGTTCAAGGGTTGATAACAAACATAGCTGCTGGCATGAACTAAGAAATCTCTGCTATTTAGGCTCTTTCAGTTATACCTATGGGGCACACATAATTTAGAATATAGATTTTCCTGCTCCTGAATGCAGGTGAAAATCCTGATAAGCCAAACATTATGAGTTAAGTTTGGAGAAGAAAAGTCTAATCTTTTAATGAAAATCCTATTGCACATTTAGAAAAATACATATAGAAAAGAATAAGAAATAGGCCCATGAGTCCTTAAAAAATATTATAGAAAGTACAACGTTGATGTACAACATTAAAATATTAAGCCTTTTAAGATTCATTCTGGAAGAGGTCTGGGAGTTTGGCAGCTGCAGATAGTATTTTAATAACTCCATAAATGTACTGTATGCATATTTCTAGTTAAATATTTATTGGCTAAACTCTGCCTCATGCTTAATATTATGTTAAGTCATAAAGCTCAGCAATGGCCACGCAAAGAGGAGACAAGTAAATAGGTGGCTGAAATCCATGCAGTGTTTTGCCTTAAGCTAGGAAGGTGTGGTAAAGCTGACTGTCAGGTAATGTCCCCTGATAAAAATCCCCTAACCTCCCAAGCCTAAGTACAGCTTTAAGGGAAAATACAGTTTTTGGCTTACAATAATTTAATATTTATTACTAAGGATTGATGACATAGTGAGCAAAGACCATTGTATGATGGCAATCCTGTATAGGGGATTTTATTTCTTCCTTTCTTCTTTTAATCAAAGTTCACCTGCACAACTCCTCCAAAGCAGCATTTTTCCATCCTGTAATCCAGTAATTCACTCCAATACGTCAAAATATAAAACAGATGATTAATTAGTAGGAAAATAAAAAAAATAAAACAAACAAACAACAATGAAAAAAACCACCACCACTAATTTGCCAAGAGTCTTTTCTAGTTGAAATGTGTGGTCATGACAGTGAGGTGTGACCCATATGAGCCTGGGTTCCATTAACCCTCCCCCCAGATCTTTAGCATTGCAGGTGGCAATGAAGCAAACCATTTAGGGGCTCTCTTAGAAAGAAAGGGATTTTTCTCTACAGATTACGAGCAACATTTGCCTTCGCTGTGAAGTATGTAGGTATGGATAATTACAGTGTAACAGCAAGTGCATTTTCAAACCCTTGAGAAAGGGTGTACATCTCAGGAGGGAGTATCTCCCAACATACTTTCCCATCATGGCTCCATTGTCACCTTCTTCTAGAGTCTATAACTGGATGAATTCATAGAGCAATGGCAGTAAGGTGGAAAATGTCCAGTTGGATTAAAAGGGAAAGTCCAAGGACTGTGTATGGAATAAGATTAGCTGCTGCAATAGCCTGAATTGTGGCACCACAGGATTTTAATCAAATGAGCGTGACAAATGGCAAATGCAGACACAAACCAAGACCTACCCACGGAATCATTTCAAGCAAACAAGAAAGAGGCTGGTTTGAAGAGACTACTTAAGCCATTCTGATCATGTTAGGCAATAAAAGGTGATGATAGGAGTTGTTACCTAAAAAATGAGGTGGATTTGCTGAGCAGTGAGAAAATACTTTGCATCTTCTTTTGAAGGATGAATCATACATAGGTTTCCATATTATTTTTTTTTTCCAGTGAAATGCTCCCTAGAGAAATGATGGTCATTGTCATATTGTAGGACTCAGACAAAAGAGACTACTCTCTTGATTTCTACTCCTTCCTGCAAAGTTATAATTAAAAATAAGTATTAAGACTGGTTACAGTGTAACCTATAGCTCTATAGCTGGCTGTGTACAGTAAAAATCACATCAAGCTCTCCTCATCAGAAAAGCCATCACCAATCCAATTTCAAAGTACTGCAGTGGTAATTGAAGGCTGCAGGAGGTTGTTCAGCAAGACTTCAGAGTAGGACTTCACTGCGGAAATGTCAGCATGCAGCTACATCTCAGCCTCATCTTGTGCAAAATCTGGGTAGGCAGTGCTGCAGAATACAGCTGAATATTACAATGAGCTGAGAAGTGTGTCACTCTGCACACTCAAGAATTAAAAGCATTTAAAGCGTATGGAAAGAACTTATTTTTATTAGCCATTATTTTTAAACTATGGTATTCTACCGATGTTAAAATACTACTGCATGGAGTTTTCCTTCCTGTGAGATCACAAAGGTTCTCACCAGATGTGACCTTGCGGGCCGTTGTTTGTAAAACAGTAGAAAGATGTTTTGACTATGGGTGTTGTGGCACCCTAGCCAACCACCCCAGGGAGTGGCTGGCTTCTTGTCCAATTACATTGAAGTTTAAAGGGTATAAAAAGAGCTGTAAATTAAGAAATAAAGGCTTCTTGGCATATTGGTGAAGAAAATAGTCTCTGCCTCGTTCTTTCCCCTCCTCCAGCAACTGGCAGATAAACAACTTGTGGTGATACCTGACATGTGTGAATTGCAGCTCCCCAAGCCACGCTTCTCTGAAGGTACGCAGTGGCCCCTATCAAAGGAGGAGTGAGTCACCCTTCATCAGCTGGTTCAGGAACAGTTACAACAGGGACATATTGAGCCCTCTACTAGTCCCTGAAATACTCCTGTTTTTGCAATTAAGAAAAAATCAAGGAAATAGAGACTGTTGTAGGATCTCCGAAAATTTAACTCAGTGATGGAAGGTATGGGGGCGTTGCAGCCTGGTATGCACTCTCCAATCATGATCACAACGGTGTGGGACATTATGATCATTGATTTGAAGGATTGCTTTTTCACAATCCCTTTGCATGCTAAAGACAGGCAAAAATTTGCCTTTACTCTACCTGCAGTTAACAATGCTGAACCTGCTAAAAGATATCAGTGGAAGGTCCTCCCACAGGGGATGAGGAACAGCCCCATAATTTGTCAGTGTTATGTTGCTCAAGCTTTGTCTGGAGTCCATGAGCAGTTTCCTAATGTGTACTTCTACCATTACATGGATGATATAATGGTGGCAGCATCCAGCCAGGACGAGCAGCTGAGGATACAACCTTGGCTGATCGTTGCTCTGCATACCTATGGATTTGAGGTAGCTCCGGAGAAAGTCCAGCAGCAGCATCCTTGGAAATACTTAGGAGTTAAAATTCTGGAACAAACTATACAATGCCAAGAGATGCAATTCTCAGGTTCTATTAAGACCTTGAATGATGCTCAGAAATTACTGGATGTCATCAACTGGGTACGTCCTTATCTGGAATTAACCATGACACAACTTTTTAATATTTTAAAGGGGGACCCTGATTTGAATTCACCTCGGGAATTGACTCTGGAAGTGTGATGAGCGCTACAGGAGTTGCAACAGGATGTTTCCACTCGTCAGGTTTATCAAATGAATCCCTCCATCAATATCACTGCTTTCATTACTATTCCAGATCTCCATCCTACAGGTATCATTGGTCAGTGGAATATACAATAGCCTCACCCATTGCATATCCTAGAATGGGTCCTTTTGCCTCATCAGTCAAAAAAGACCACACCCACCAACACAACACCCAGTGTTGGAATTGATCGCTTCTCTGATAATCAAATGCTGCCAACAGTGTTTGCAATTAATGGCAGCTGATGCTGCAGCGATTGTTCTTGCAATATCGCAGCAATACTTTGAGTGGAGCCTTGCTAATAGCGCTCCTTTGAAAAGTGTGCTGCAGAGCTTCTCAGGGCAGACTACTTACCATTTGCCCAGCCATAAATTACCACAGCGGGAAAAATCGACTAACTTTACCTTGCGGCCAAAAAGTAACTGAGTGCCAGTACAAGCACCCACTGTCTTCACAGATGGTTCGGGGTAAACAGGGAAAGCCATTGTTACCTGGAAGGAAGGATCTGAATGGCAGGTGCTGAAAGGCCATGAGTAAAGCTCTGCTCAGCTGGTTGAATAAAGGGCTGTTACTATGGCATTCCAGTGATTCTCTCAGGTATCTTTGAATCTGGTTACTGATTCTGCTTACTTAGCAGATATAACCCAACACTTAGACTGTTTGCTTCTAAAGGAGGTGAACAATGCCGCTCTGTTTTCACTATTGCAAAGTTTGTGGTGTGCGATTCAAGCTCGAGTGCATCCATATTACATTCTGCACATTCGAAGCCACACGAATCTGCCAGGTTTCATAACAGAAGGCAACACCAGGACTGACATGCTGGCCAACCCTGCAGGGGTAGTGCCTCAGCCCAACAAAATTGCACAAGCCAAGGCATTGAACAGTTTCTTCCATCAAAGTGCACATACCCTGAAGAAGCCAACTGAAGCTCATGACATTGTCAGCTCTTGTGCTGACTGTCACAGACTCCCTGTGCCTTTGCCACAGGGGTAAACCCCAGGGGCCTAAGAGCCTTGCAGCTTTGGCAGACAGATGTAAAGCACATCCCTGAATTTGGCCGATTTAAATATGTGCATGTCTCTATTGACAGTTATATATATAGGCTTCTGCTTACACAGGAGAGAAAGGCTGTGAAGTCATTGCCCATTGGAAATCGGCTTTTTTGGTCCTGGGCATGCTGTCTACTGTGAAAACTGATAATGGTCATGCCTACACCTCGCAGAAGATGCAGCAGTTCTTGCACCTATAGGGTGTAGACCATACCTTGGGTATCCCACATTCTCCTACTGGACAAACCATTGTGGAACGCGCATATGGAACTTTGAAGCATGTTTTGGAAAAACAGAAAGGGGGAATGCATGGAGAATCCCCAAAGAGACAACTAGAAAAAGC
Source organism: Corythornis vintsioides (assembly GCA_025447755.1). Classification (NCBI taxonomy): domain Eukaryota; kingdom Metazoa; phylum Chordata; class Aves; order Coraciiformes; family Alcedinidae; genus Corythornis; species Corythornis vintsioides. The sequence continues at coordinate 5,837 of JAOEGS010020095.1, forward strand.
TTTGTATACAATCACCTTACAGTACCACCAAATTCAAATAATCCTGTTATTCTGAATCATTTTCTCTCATTGCAGTCTCCAGGAGAGACACACCTGCCTCGGGCAAAAGTCTGGGTATGGGACCTACTTACTAACAAGTGGGAAGGCCCACATGAGCTTATTGCTTGGGGTCGTGGGTATGCTTGCATTTCCACAGATACTGGAGTACGGTGGCTACCTGCAAAATGTGTTCACCCTGACCTGCGGCACCAGAAGCAGAGCAGGAAACCTCCAAATGGCAGTCAGAATGCAGATCATCAACCTAATGATCCATCTGATGCTGACCAGGATATCGACCATCAGGCGGATGGTCCTTCCAAAAGCAGAGACTGAACTTTAAATTTCTTTGTTATGGAGTCAGGATAGTTAAAGCCCTTAAGGCTCTATTTAGAATTAATAACAGATGTAAATTTCTATGTAAGACTAATACCTAGAAGAATTGTTATATAGAAATGGGTTTCTAGACAAACTATATCATTTTGATCTTATAAAACAAAAAGGGTGAAATGTGGATGTTAAAATACTACTGCATGGAATTTTCCTTCTTGGGGATTGCAAAGATTCTCACGAGCTGTGACCTTGTTGGCTGCTGTTTGTAAAACAGTAGAAAGATGTTTTGACTATGGGTGTTGTGGCACCCCAGCCAATCACCCCAGGGGGTGGCTGGCTTCTTGTCCAATTACTTTGAAGTTAAAAGGGTATAAAAAGAGCTGTAAATTAATAAATAAAGGCTTCTTGGCATCTTGGTAAAGAAAATCATCTCTGCCTAGCTCTTTCTTCTCCTCTGGCAACTGGCAGATAAACAACAGTATTGGATTTTTAAAACTGATAAATTCTGTACTCTGACAGCTCGGATGGTTTTGTTTTTATTTTTTTTATTTTTTTTATTTTTGTCTGAGGATAAGAATTATAAAGTTGCCAGATGATCTGTCTCTGCAGCTGGAAGATCATTCTCTGAGTACATAGTGTGAATATATATGCCATAAATATATTTATAAATATGGTCAGTATAGCAGATGTTTAAACAGCAAAGGTCAAGATTAAGCCCTCAGGAATCTCATTTCAGGCAAACTGAAGCCTGCACTTCTGTAACTGTTTACATCCGCTCACTCACATCTCACAGTGGAAATTGCCTCTATTACTTTTTATTTTTTCTTGGAAATGGAACTGGGTAATTTCTAAAATATAACTAGTCTGTATTGGGATTCTCAGACCCTATGACTTCACTGTGCAAGGATATTGTACCTTTGAAAAGCATCCCAGTGCTGGTGCAGTCTGTCCTCAGCCCCAGCGCTACCCCAGGACCACAAATTTATCAGTTTTGTGGACTTGTTTTTAATGAATGAGCAAATACATTGTGATCTTATCTAGCTACTGATGTGTGGTAGCTGCTGATGTTATACACTCTGGTGATAGAGGGACAATACGAGTTCTAAATTACTAAGGCTAAGTAAAGTGTGGCCTGTGAGACTACTAATCAATTTCCTAAAGAATTAGCTAGAAGACAGGCCAGTTTTATATTGTTTCATATTTCTTTTTGATTTGAACAAAACCATCTAAGGTGACCTGCTGGCATCTGTCTATGTTGACTTTCACATATTTTATTTGTCTTATAGCATTGCTTCTATTGCTCATCAGTGACTCTGAATGTCTTGGTAAATCTTCCTGAGGACAATAAAGATGTTTAATATGAAAATTATTTCCCTCATTTTGGGATGCATTACATTAATTAATCTAATCTGAATCTCTTTGTATTACTGCTTTTGAAAGAATGAAAGACAATTTAGGCTACGCTGTGCTAGGTTCTGTGCTTCTTAACTGACAATCTCATGGATGGAATGAAACAAATAAAACATGTAGAAAAAAAAATATCACCAGCCTGTTTCACAGACACTGAGCTAAGGTGCAAGAAGACTTATTTAAGTTCATATGAAATAGGCTGTGGCACCATAGGTGCTGAACTTTGATGTCGGATTCCTCATCTCAACACCAGATACACACATCTGTCCGCAGACATATTTTCAAAGAAATAACGATGAATCTCTGGAGAGAATTTAGGATTAATCAAGGAAAGAAGGTGATAACCTCATAAAATGTTAATTAGAAAGTTACTGTCAATGGGAGCAACATTATAAAAACTGCTGTGTAACACTTGCATTTGAAAAATATTTAATAGGAAAGCTTCTTTGATTTTAGAGTGTAGAGAAAATTGTCAGCTTGTCTAAAATTTGCTATGTGTCTCAGACAAGAAAGAAAAAATTCTTGAGGTTTTGAAACAACAAGTGAAGTTTGTTGATTTGCAGCTTTTCACTATTGCCTTCATATACTTGTAACAGTTAAAGAATCAACCTATTCTTTGATAGTTTCTGCAATAGATAGTAAAATTTTAATGGAATTATTTGGTTTTGCTATTAATAGATCTGAAGAAATCTCAGCATAACTTCCATAAAAGATTATTGGAATTTTTTACCCTTTTCCACAACTTAACATCTAGTTATCCCCTTTGTTATTTCCATAAGACACTAACAGTGTTTCATGTTATTTAAAAATTGATGATGACATCTTCAGCTATTTTGAATGGGAAAGCTGCCTGAGCTCACAGTCCCTCGATTATACCCATGAGAAACTCGCTCTTACTTTGAACAATATAAACCATTTATGTCAGTAACAGCAAGATGCTGCATTTGTTTAAGCTGCTTCAATAAATGTAAAACACCCTTTCAATTATTTTATTTTCTCTTTAGCTTCCAACATTCTGTCTTTCTGATAGTAATTTTTATAATAAGAGGGGAAATCGTGGGTAGGATGAATGGTTTAAATATTTAAATATAGAGGATAAACCAGTTGCTGTAAAATTATTTAATCCAGAAAAGACAAGCAGTGAAATGATAAAGTGAATTAACAAAGACACAGGAAATGGGAGCAGGGCTTGAAAAATGCACTGGTAACAATGCCAAGCAGCAAAGCTCAGCATCATACTCTTGATACCAAAAAGTCTGCAACAATTGGGAAGATTGGTTCAGTGAACAATGACACCAAAGGCTCAGGTGATTCATTCATAAAGACTTTGCTTAGCTTTTAAGTTAGAATTTTCCCTTAGTAAGGGCTTCAGGATAAGACCCCAGATTACAAAAGGTAATAGATCAAGAAGGATGTAACAAGTTTGTGAAATGTGGAATGTCACCTCTGCACATTCAAAGTCGTTTACTAGTCCTTGTCCTAGGCTGTGTGCCAAGATAAGCAGTACTTACATTAAGGATGAATTACAAATTTTACAAGGTAAAGATCATTTTTGCTCACAAGATTTGTGGAAAAAAAACCCAAAAAAACAAACCAAAGCACGTGTCTAAACTTTAGCTAAATATTACAACATTTACAGAAAAGGATGCAAATCTTGACAGTGAGGTCATACAATTGACACTGGCTCCTTTTCCTGTTAATCTCCATCCGCATCAGCAACTCTTCCCTGTTATTGCACTTGGAACATCATTTGTAAGCCCTTGAAGAAGAACGGGACAAAAGTTTCATCACAATAGGACCATAATGAAAGATGTATGCTTTATTCTTCATTGATCTTGTTAACTTCTTAAGGAGCACTTTGTGGTGGGTGGTTTTATTTTTTTGTTGTTGTTGTTTTGTGTTTTGTTTGTTGGGGTTTTTTTGCATGTGTTTTCTGCAGTGTATACAGGAGGTAGAAAAAGAAACACCACTTTGCAGCAAAGAAGCTGGTTTTTTTCCTCTTTCCTTTCAGTGTTGTTCACAAGGACAATAGGTTATTAGTTCTCTTTCACTCTTCAGTTCAGGAACTTACCAGGCTTCAGAAATTTTCCCCTGTTGAGTGAATGCAGTCCATTGAATTTCTTTATTACTTTCTTGTTCCTAAGGTCTGTTTCATTTTTTTTTCTTTTAATAAAATAATTAACAGCTACTCAAAACAGAAGAACAAAACCAGAAGTGTAAAAGTAACAATAAAATGCTCTCAAATAGCCTAGGAATAGTCTGAAATGTCTGTTTAGTTAGCTACAAGTTCTAACAAGTCAGAGGCAATCATTTTCATAGATTCATAGATATTAGGGGTCGGAAGGGACCTAGAAGATCATCTAGTCCAACCCCCCTGCCCGAGCAGGATGTACAATTTTCCCAGCAAATGCAAGGGTAATTAAAGTTCCCCACCATCTCTTCTTGCCATCCTATCCTTCCTGAAAAGGACATAGCCATCCATGACAGTGTTCCAGTCATGTGAGCTGTCCCACCATGTCTCAG
>JAOEGS010020096.1:0-19662 GCA_025447755.1 Corythornis vintsioides
TATAAATCATATTTAGTAGTATTTATAAATAATTTGATACATTTGTTTAATATCACTATATTATTAAAGATCATAATCTATTAAATCTAATAGGAACACTCAATGCAATCTTATGAAGAAAGACTGCATGTAGTTATCAGTGACTCAGCCTGCTTTGTGTTTCTGTTGCCTCTCTCCATTTCTGAACCCCCCCAGGAGATGTTTGTTTCGAGCAGCAGTATCAGCAGCAGAAATACTCAAGCCAGTCACCTGGGCCTGCTTACAGGAATGACCAGTATTTTCCAAGAGGGCAACACAGAGGAGAGAGAGGAAGAGGAGGATGGCAAGGAGGACGCCAGAGTGTTTCTGAGGAAATGCCAAAATACATAACAGGTTTGTACATGAGAAAAAGATTATAATCACCAGAAAGTTGCCCCGGACTTAAAAATGATGTTTGCGGTCTGGTTTTGTGCAAGAGCAAAAATGAGAACTGCTGCTGTGTTCATCTGTTTTCCCCAGTTTTCTCCAAAGTCCAGAAGCAGTTGTGTACTGGGATGAAGGCCCAGCTGCTGCTCAATGAGCCCTTTCAGGCTTCTGAGTCAAAGTTGCATTTACTTGTAATGAGGGACGTGCTTTTTGGTTTCCTTTTGCCAGCAGAATCAGCACTGGCAGGCAGCTTGCTTCTAATGGAGCCAGGGAAACTGGACAGCTTTTCCTCTAGCAGAAGGTTTCTTTAGGAGAGCACATGAAGCTTTTCAGAATGTGGTGGTGCTCTGGGAGTAGATACACTTCCATAAGCAGAAACCAAGACCAACCTCTGGACTTGTCTGTGATCATTCTACAAAAGGCCATAATACGATTACTGCTTCCTTTTTTTTTTTTATGTTGAAGATTATTTTTAATCTCTGAATTCCATCTGAAAATATTTCTACTCTAATTGAAACCAAGAATGATTTAATGCAAGTGGGACTCATTTATAGGCTGGCGCTTGGATTCATTCTCGTATCAGTGTCTGCTTAACCACACCTGTAAGCTGCTGAACGTCTAAGGGATTGAAATGCCCTCCGTGGTACTGTGCAGTGTTCCCTTTTCTCCCCAGAAGTCTGGCGTGGCAGGAACTCTCTGCTGGGACCCAGCAGTTCCCACACAGCCTCCCCTCCCCGGCCTCCTTCCCTTTCTCCCGCTGTGCGATTCCCTTCTTCTCGTTGCAGTGTCTGCCTTTGCTCAGGCTCGTGCTGCTGAGGTCAGTGCCATGCTGAAGGCAGTTGCCCAGAAGTCCTCCAACTCCCTGGTTTTCCAGACCCTGCCCAGGCACATGCGCAGGCGAGCCATGAGCCACAACGTCAGGCGCCTGCCCCGCCGCCTCCAGGACATGGCCAGGAAAGAGGTACCACTAGAGGCAGCACGTTGATCCTGGGTGATCCAGGAGTCCTCAGTGCCTGCCTGGCTGGAGGGTGGGTGTGAGCTCAAGCTGGCACCGCCCCTCCATGGCCAGCACAGGGGTTCCTGTGTTACAGCTCAAGCATGGCAGCCATGCTGGGCTTTCAACACCCTGTGTGCAGCTTAAGACTCACTAATTGACTGCACCTCGTGAAACTCTCCCATTTCGTGGCAGTATCCCAATGTTTAGGCAGAATGCTCCTTGCTCCTTACCCACCAAATCCTTCCTGTGGGTTTTTAAGAAGAAAATACAGGGGAAAAAAAAAAAAAAAAAAAGATGTTCCAGCAGGATTTTAGTGTGAAAAGATCTTTCTGGTGTTTAGTTTGATGACGTCATCATCATCTCTAGATGCTTCTTAGTGATCAAGTGAGTTTGCTTGTTGGTATTCTGTGTATTAAGGTTGACAGATTAAGGTATTTTGTGAGTCTTAAAGTTCTTTGAGACCTTACCCCCTCCACCTTGAGTTCCTGAAGATAATTGTTCATGATTCATAAATTGCTTCAGGTACTTTCACACATGGTCCTTTGGGTGTGATTTCTTGGCGACCTGTATCTCTTCTTTCACAGCTCTGCTTGGCAGTCTTTTTGCTTTGTTAGTCACAAGGAGATACAGTTTGGCCTGTTTTCTGAGAACTGAAGGAAGAAGGCATGGATACTGCATTGTTAGTTACGTGCTCCATCCTTGCTGAATAATCTAGATTTCTTTCATGTTTGTGCCTGGTTCTTTTGTGTCCTCCTTCAGCTCCTATCACAGGATAGCCTTTCTGCCTTCTCTGTTCATACTCACTTTCCCATCCTGATTTCCACTCTTTGTATGATTCTTGGATTTTTGAGATGACTTACCTTGTTCTGTTGCAGCTGTATTTTTTCTCTGTTTTCACTCCTCAGGTCTTTTGATGGAGTTTGGGTTTGCACAGGCTGTTTTCTTTCATGTGTTCTTGCAGCCTGTCATATCTCCTGCATTGCTTCCTTTGGTAAAGGTCCTGTCTAATATTTTTCAGTGTTTAAAGTGAACTGTTCTGATTCTGCTGTGTTTTCCTCCTTCTTGGCTCCTTTATCATGACCATCTTCATCCAGACATTTACCTGGCCTCAGTCAGAGTCTCTCAGTCTCTTCACAAGCATAAACACATACAATTGGCATCTACACCACCACATCCCTGGTTCAAAAAGGCAATTAGAGGAAAAAACCCATCCATATACCATTGATTCAGTGGCTGTTACTGCCTGCTCCGTGGTGGAATGATGGGTGTGATGGGGACATCCTCTCTTATGAATTCCTGTTCTGATTTCATGGGTCGCTTCAGTGTTTTCTGTGCTCACAGTAGTGCCCTTGTAGCAGTCTCATTGCCATGGTGGACAAACACCTGCCATACAAATAGCAGATCTTGCTGTTCACTGGTGAGCTGCTGACTGTGGAGGGGATTTTGGGTCATCTGTAGGTTCCAGTCAAACCTTGCTGCATGCCTGTGGGTGGGACTTGTCTGTAAAGCTTCAAAGTGTCAGCCTGGAGAGCTACGGAGTACTCAAATCAGAGGGAGGCATAACTTTATGCTGGTGCTTCTGGCATCCTTGGACGTGTCAGCCTTTTTCTTCGTGGGAAGGCTGTCCCCCTGAGGTTGACTTCAGTCCCCTGTCCCTCCCACAGGCAGAGAAGGCCGTGCACCAGAAGAAGGAGCAGTCCAGGGCGAAATGCCGCAGAGCTCGGCGGCGCCACGGCAGCCTGGTTGCAGAGTTTAACCGCAGGCAGAGGAAGAACATTTGGCTGGAAACACACATTTGGCACGCCAAGAGATTCCACATGGTGAAGAAATGGGGCTACTGTTTAGGGAATAGCCCCACGGAGAAGAGCTACAGGGCTTGCTACCGAGCCATGACGAAACACTGCCTTCTGCAGGTACCACGTTTGCCTCTGGTTTCTTTGTTGCTTTGCCAAGGTGAAGTAATCAGCTGTCCAGTTATAATGAACATCTCTTGTCTCTTTGAAGTACTCCTGTGTCAGCTGTTACTAACTGTTGAGTAGAAAATGAGGGATTTCATAATTGTAATGAAAGGTGTTGAGTATCAGAGGGACCAAGATGAACCTTCAGCACAGTCTTATGGTCACTGTGACTGAAATACTGCATCATCAGTCTTCTCAAGAGCCAAGAGATTCAGTGAGTTCCTGCACCATCCTCCTGAGCAGGATGCTGTTGGAGACAGGTGCTTTGGACCATGTCCTTTTTGGTCTGTTGGTTTGAAGCAGATTTGCCCTCAGATGAGAAATGCCTGACAGGTGTCTCATAATTAACAGTTTTCAAGAGTTACTCTCACTTTACCACCACCCTGTTGTTTCAGGACTTATCATATTATTGTTGCCTGGAGTTGACTGGTAAAGAGAATGAGCTTCTGAAGCAGCTTGCTCGAATATGTAGCATTGACACAGGTAAAATATATGTAGTTCAAAATAAAGTTAAGATTCCAAATTGGCTAAGGGATGACCCATCCTTTTCCTTTTTTAATATCCTACCAATATATAAAGAGTTAATTTATTATATTAGTATTAATATAATATTATGAGTTATAACAGTACTAATGAGAGTTGCCACGGAGTTGTGATTTTGGTTGAAAACATAATTAAAATGTCTTGTGCTCAGACTAGACATTCTTATTTTCAGTTTCCTTTTAAGGCACTAATTGTGGTTCAGCAGTCAAGCTGAATTTCTGTTTAATTTTTTAATAAGATTGATTTTTTATTTTTCAAATAAATACTGTCTTCTTTAGGATTAACATTTGAAGAAGCTTGTTGTCTGTCTGGAAGATTTGAGGGTTCCCTGAATCTTTACCGAGCAGATCGTTACCCTGAGGATGTGCTTGGTCCTGTCACATTTATTTGGAAGCCCAGGGATGGATCTGAAAACAGGCAGTTGTGGATCTGGGTGCATCCAGCTCTCAAACAGGTATCTTTCTCTGCAGAGATGAACTCTGACTGCTTCATGCAATGTGCATTTTTAATGCTGAAAATACCTTTGGAAAAGTGCAGAAGATAGTACATGGCTTTAGAGTTAAAAATTGGAAAACTCTTTCTGCTCTAACAATATTTATGTTCTGCATCTTGATTTTATAAAGCTTGTGGAGAAGGGGCATGCCCCTGAGGTTTGCTTCCTTTTAAGTATTTGAGGTTGTGTCAAGTTTTCTGGTACTACTTGCTTCAGGGATAAGTTTGTGATGAGATGCTTCTTGATTCACATCCTTCCCACTGGCACCCCCAGCAGGCTAAATTCAGTTTTACCACAGATAATCAATGATACTTAGCTATGAACTTACAGAAAACTTAAGTAAAATTTTGTGCACCAGCATTTTCTCTTACTTTAATTTCAGTGAGAGTAAATTCTTAGCCACATTCAGTATTACTTTGAGCTTGTGCCAGCAAGCCCTGAGTTTTATTCCTTTGAATCCATATAGGAAAATAAAATAACAAGCTTTACAGTGCACTGCTTGTCATCCTAATCCAAACTTTTTTATTTTTCTTAAGGATATACTGAGAGAGTTAAAAGCAATTTTTCAGTGTTCAGAGCCTGAAGAAATCTACGTTCCTGAGCCTGTTGCAACACCAATTCAAGACAAAAAACAAATGGATGTTGCTGTTAGACTTGGCAAGAAAAGAAAGAAGGAGGATAAAGAAGGAGAAAAAGCTGTGCCAGTGAAAAAAATCATTGGTGATGGCACCAGAGATCCTTTTCAGTCTTACTCCTGGATCTCACAGACCACTGGCATTGTTATCAGGTTTGTTCATTGCAGAGCCAGAAACTGTGGCCCTTAACCACTTAATGGATCTGAATTCTGGCTTCACAGAGTTTCCCACCAAGTGCTGTTGTGTGGTTGTCCATTCCCCTGCCACCCTCCTGTCTTTCAGTGACAGAACCATGGAGATCCTCAGGTACCGGCTCATCGGCCCCTTGTCACACTCTGTCCTTACAGAGGCCTTGAAAGCTGCTTCTCTCCAAACAGTAAGGAGCTTGGCACTTTGCATATTAACTGCAGCTTGCATGGGTTTCTAGAATGGGCAAGCTTGGTTTTGCCAGGAAGAATCATAAACTGCCTATCCTTGCTTACTGTATTATGTTTTTTAATTACTGTTTAAGTAATTGCTATGTATTCTGCTTTTAGCTCCTGTGTCCAGCCTCTCCATTGATGCTGCTCTCAGGGAGAACTAGCTGGATTTTAAGTGGGAGTAGGAAGGAAACAGAAGCAGGCTAAAAACTGAACAGCTTATTGGAGTACAGGCATAGACTGCTGTTATGGTGTAGGCCCAGGAACAGTTCTGTTCTCACTCAAACCAGGACAACACGATTTTGGTTTGAAATTGGAAGAGGAAGAAAGCCACCATAGTGGTTAAGATAAACAGAGAATGAATTTATACTGATGGAAAATACTGAATGACCACTTGAGCTTAACTGGATGTGTTATTTTCCAGGAAATGGCAGATTCAGAGACAGAACTGAATAAGTGGTGGGTAGAAAACTGCAAGGACTCTGAAAAAGTCTCTCTTCATCGACGTCAGAGTGCTATCTTTGAGCTCTTGGAAGGTATTTGGGCATGTGGGTGCTGTGGAAGGAAAAGGACACTCTAGTGGTCGAAACTGGAATGTTAATAAGTTGACTCTAATTTAGAAATGCTTGTTTTTTGCTTGATGGAGAGAGTGGTGTCTCTGAGCATCACTCATTGAGCCCAAGTGCTACTGTGGCATGTAAAAGATTGGAGAAGAGTTACACTGAGGGTTTTTTAAGAAAACACAAGTCCTCTGTGTAGTCCAAACTCTCAATAGTTAAACTCAATCCTACTTCTTCATGAGCTTAGATTTGAGATTGCTGATGGGATGTACAGTCTGATGTATGCTTTTCCTCCCCTCATACACACCAAAAGAGGGCAATACATTGTACATACCTCCATAGGCATAATGGTAGGCTCCTACCCAAATTGAAGCTATTATACCTTGCTGTATATATTTTTGGTTCTAATGAACAGCTCTCTATTTGGCTGAGTTGTAAAGTATTACAGAGTTAACATCTCCTTACTTTCTAGCACTGAAGCAGGTAAGGAACTGGCTTTGGTAGATCTCACACTACCCTCAGGCTATCCAGTGTGAGGCAGTTAAGCAGAGATGAGGTAAAACTTCTAAAAAACCTTTTTCAAGTTATTTTCTCTGAAAGACAGCTGCAACCCAAAAGTTGTTTCTTCAGTAGATGTGCCAAATGCAAAGGTTGAATTGAGTCTGCAGGTTGTGAGAGCAACCTTGATTCTATGCTGAGCATAAATGTGATTGCAAACTAAAACTTGCTCTGCTGTTATTTTCTTCTGTTATTGGCTATTTGAGAATCATTGATGAGTTTTGAAACCATGTTAAGCACTCTGGATTGCTTCTCTTTCTTAGAGTGGTGTCACATCCCTGCAGGCACAAATGCACATAGTGCAGAAGAAGATTGCAGCTCAATGGGTGGTTTCATGGCAATGTTCATCTGTGTATTTTTAAAGGGATAAGTTCACCATCACAAATGCCTCCAGGTACAATACTGGGCCTCACTGTTGGAGATCCTCGAATCAATTTGCCAAAAAAGAAGACAAAAGCCATGCCAGACTTTGAGAAATACCAAGGTAAAATGCCTTGTTTATACTCTGCTTTCCCTGGGACTCCCAAAGGCAAGAGATTCCATTTCTTTATATACTTTTGTTTGCATTTACTGTCATCTACTGATTATCTCTTGCTGCTTTCTTCTAGCATTTGATTTCCGAATGTTTTCCCTCCACTTTCCACAGCCCCTGGCAGAACAGGAGCAGCTTGAAAGTTGCACAGGTTTTAGAACAGCAGCTGTGAGGGAGGGATGTGCACCAAAGCTGGTCTTGTGCTCAGTGGAAGCCTCTGTCTGACCATACAGATGATCCAGGTTCGAATCCTGGCAAGGCCAACCAGGTGCTAAAAGCTACTTAGTGAGTTCCAGTCTGGGGTGTAGGTTGTATTCAAGGGTGACAGATGCAAGCAGGACTTCTGAAACTTTCATTTCATTATGCAACAGGGTGAAATGGAAATTCAGTTGGGTATCAGTGTCCTTGAAAAATGTGCAGGAGCTCGTCCAGTACTGAGTGCAGGTTGCTCTGGACACAGGCTGCCTCACTTAGGAGGAGAAACACCACAGCCAGCTAGCAAGCAGTAGCAAATAGCAAGAGTTGAAGCTTCCAGAGACTTGAAATTCCTTTGTGTGTTTGCAAGATGCTAGAATAATCTATCCTTACTTTTCACTTACATGAGGCTGGAGACCCATTTCAGTTGCTGTCTTTTAGCTCTCTGCAAAACTCTGTTATTTTGGATTGTCTTACATCATCCTGTTCCACCCTCTGTATCCAGAACAGCCTTTCTCCTGGTAATTAGGAGCTACTACTCAGCTAATTTGCTCATCATCATTATTCCCATTGGAAATGGTGCATACATGACCTGTGCTTTGGTTCCTTCCTGCTGAGAAGTGAGGTGAACCATATAGCCCTGGTTTCCAGATGCTGATTTGAGATGAGAGAGGTAATTCATCACCCTTCATTCTGCTTGTCACAGCTGTGAAGCTGTCTTCAAGAAGGCTAGGTCAGAAAGCATCTAGGCATTGGAAATACCTCATAGCAGTTTCTCTCCCACTGCCAGATCTGGTTGTCTATCAGGAAGGGTGTTCATGGTAAAGAGAGAAGATTGGGAGTCAAAAAGAAGAAAATGCTGATGTGTGTTTCTCCTTTGGCTGGCTAGAACTCACCATCTTCAACATCTTTCTGCTTGGGGGTATCTTTCACTTGAAAAACATCTTCTAAACCATACATATTCTGAAAAAGTGCTGTTACTTTCTGAGTGGTTTGTCTGTTTCTTTGTTTCATCATGAATTTAAAACTGCATCTACTTCCTCTGAGCTTCATTTGTGAGAGAGAGATGGTCCATTGTTCAGCTAGCAAGGAAATGTAAACTGTATGATACTTCTACCTGAGGTTCTGCTGAAGGACTTGATGATACCCACTATGAAATAAGTTGAGTAGGCAGAAGGATGGCAAAAAACCAGACAATACAGCTGTCATCCTTTTGGCTTTCTACTAGAAATCATGATAAGGAAGTAGAAGAGGAGAGAGCAGCCCTCCTACCAAAGCAGTTAAGGAAATATGGGAGGGACTAATGGTTCCATAAGGCAAGTGGCTGCTGTTTTCCACATTTTCCAGCTGAGAGACATAATCTTTGCTTATAGAGTGTCATAGATGCAGTCTGTGAATTAATACACATCTGTCCATATCCTTTTTTTTTTTTTTCAAGATATTGTTCTAAGATAAGCCTGTGTAGGTTTTTTTTCCCCTGTGTGTGATACACTAAAAGGTAAAGTCAGTCTTTCCCAGTTACTCTCACTCCTGGTTGTGTATGCATGTGTGCAAGCTCTGTGTAACAGACACAGATCAAAGAAGTGTCCTCACTTCCTCGGGCTACAGGGTAGAAAGTTAGTGAATAAATGACTTTTTGGTGCCTTCTCAGCATGTTTATGCCTTCTGGAAGTCAAGACTCCCAGCAAAGCAGTCGGTGATTACATGACTGCAAATTAGTGCTGTTCTTTTCTGCATTTCCAAGTACTCTTCAGACATTGTGATGTGCTTGTACTGCCTTCTGTAGGAGAATGCAAATTCCCCTGCCTTAGAAACTGCTCAGAATGGTGGAGCTTTTAAACAATCAGTGAATGAGATGTGTCATGAAAGACAAGGGAACTGAAGTTTCTTTTGCAGACACAGAGCCCCGAGTTCCTGCCTGTCAACACACCTTTCAGAGGTTTAGCTCTCTGGCAGTGGTTGTCCTGCTACCACTCACTCCTACATGTGGCTCTGAAACTGCTCCAGCACTGCTTGCATTTTTGCTTTTTTTTTTTTGCCTACTCCCATCACAGAGAGAAGGAAACATTTCAAATAGAAGCACTCTTAGCTCTGTCAGCTGAGGGTGTTCAGGCAGTCTCTATGCAGCTTGGAACAGCAGCCTGCAGGGCACCAAACCCTTTCCTCTCTGCCTCTGTTGTCTAAGCACCAGCCATTCACCCAGCAGAAGCTGATCATGTGCTGTTTGTTGCTGAGCTCTGTCTTCCTAGCAGTACAACTCCCTGTTGCCTGGACTAGCTCTAACACCTTACTTCCACTGTCATCAGCCACTTACTCAGCAGTAGAGTTTTATTTCTCCAGCATTCTTAAAATGTGGACTCAAGAAAACAGGAGAGAGGTAAGAAATGAGAGTCCTGGTCTGAGGATTTGGAATTATGATTTGAATTACAGTGCACTTAGTAGAGAGATTGAATTCTTCAGAAGACATTGATTGAAGGACTTAAGGGATTTGGAAAGCAAAGCAAACCCCAGCTCTTAATATTCCTTTAACATATAAGACTGTGTAGAAGACAAAATGAGCAGCAGTTCTATAAGTTTTAATTGCTGAACTATTAATAGGTTAATTGTATTTTGTATGGGTAAGAATTGTTTTACTCAATATATGGCTCAGCAGGCATTGCATACTGTCCACTGAAGGCTTTTAATCCATAGATCACTAAAGGTAGGTATCCATTTTCTCTGCTTTGGTTAGATGGTGAAGCTGAAGAAGAGAGAGGTTGTTTAATATTTCCATTTTAAAGCTAGGATGCAGAGTGGGAAGCTGGTGCTGAATAAGTAGTTGCATGCTAGTCATACTTGTAAAGATATATCCTGTATTTCCTTTCTTAGAGGCCATCCTCACTTCTCTTACAGGTCTACTTAGGCAGACTTATTTCAGGCTTTTTAATGTTGCTCTTCTTGATTTTCACCAAGCCTATTGTGCTTGACACTCTTGCCTGAAAGGTCAATTTCCAGATGAGGAAAGGTGGCATACTAAAGATGGAACATGCACTGCTAAAGGTGGTGTCATTTGTAATAAGAGATGCCTGTAAGAGAATTCCAGGTTCATGCTTCTAAAACTAACAGTTTATTTCACATTTTGTTTTGGAAAAACATGCTAGTGAGATGTTCCAGAAGCAGTGGTGCTTGTTAAGCTTTTAATAGTCTGTATCCTTAGTTATCTGCTCGTTGCACTTAGGATAGTGGAGTGGGTTTGCTAATTTGACACTTAAGCCACAAAAATTGTTTGCACTTAGTTTGAAAGTTCTCTTGTTTTGTAGATAATGATAAAGTTAGACAGCTGTACCTGTCTGGTGTACCTGTAGACTGTGCTCACAGCTTCATCTGGGACCAGGACATCTGTAAGAACGTCACTGAAAACAAAATCTCTGAGCAGGTAACTACAAAGGTGGATGGCCCTGGAGAAAATGGCTCACAGTCCACAGGGTGAGGCTCTTGGAAGGTGTGTCCATCCAAGGGCAGCAGTTGCATGGTATGGAGCTACTGAGTTGAAGCTTTTCCCTTGCAGCCTTAGTGTAATGTTCTTGCACAGCCATTGTTTGTGATTCAATTACAAGAAAGCTTGATTGGATTGTCTGTAGGACTAAATAGTGGTAGGGTTTTTGTTCAGAAGGGTTTGGGGGGGATTTCCCTGCATCACCTTGAGTCACATGCAGCAGATAAAAGGGATGAAGTGGCACAGAGGGACTCTGGCCGTTCATGCCTCAGTAGTAGCAGGGATGGTTCTCCTGACAAAAGATTTGTGGAACTGGAAAAAAATGAATCCCTCTGGTTCTGAGCTGCAGCACACCGTGTTGTGGCTGTTCTGGGTAGTCCCCTGGGATTTGTAGAGAGCTTTACATATGCTGTTAGATGTTAGAAATCTCCTGGCTTGACATTTCCATTGGTAATGGACGGGCAACCTATAAAATGCATGGGTAAAAAGGTGACTGATAAATCAAGAGAAGATAAACTTTTGGCACCCCTGAAATCAAAAAGAAAATATTTGTATGGCAGAAACATCTCTCTATGAAAATTAGTTTTGTGCTTGTTCAAACTGTGACAACATGTGAAGAAGCAGAGTACTTAACAAAAGTGCATAACACTAGTGCATAATAATTACCAGCACTATTTTTTTCATATGACTGTTCTTCATGCTGCCATGAAATGTGATGGTTAGCTTTTAACAGCTGATGTAGAAGGGACATGTGAAGAGGCAGTCTGATGGGCTGTAGGTTTAGAAATATATTCTTACTGGGGTGCAGTGAAATAACAACTGGTGATTGATTAATTAAACATTTTTCACACCTGAATGAAGGTCAGCTCAAATATGTAGCATATTCTTTGTGTGCTTTTCCTAGTTACAAGCTCATCTCTGTATCTTGGAAGGATTCCTGGAAGAGGGTAAAATGATTACTAACCTATGGGAAATGTCTTCTGCTTCTCAGGATTTAAACCATATGAGAGCTCAGTTACTGGTACCTGGATCACACCTTGATTTGGGTCCTTGTGAATCTAAGATTCCAATACTGTTGGTGCAGCAGCCAGGGAAAACAGCTGGAGAAGATCGACCAGGATGGGGAAGTGGCTGGGATATATATCTCCCAAAGGGCTGGGGCATGGCTTTCTGGATTCCTTTAGTAAGTGACTTTCATTTTGAATTGCAAGTAAATATGATGAATTATATAATTTGGCTTAAAATAATCAATTTTAGAGAGTATACTTAACATTATGTAATCAATTCACAGCTGTAGGCTCAAAAACCTACTTTAAAAGAGGGTTTATCAACTGGTTGATGACAGAACCTTGGTCTTAGAAACAATAATTTTCTCTATTTTTGAATGTGCAGTGGGGTTAATTGCAGTGATACCTGTTGTACAGGTAGTGACTTAGTGGAAGTAACATGACAATTACAAGGTCAGAACCTGTGTTGCCCTTCAGTTTTTCTTGATAGTTTTTCAGAATTAAAGTCTGTTGAAATGAGCTGCTAGAACTGTGAAAAACATACTTCAGTTGATTTTTGTGAAAGCTATAGTGTCAGACTTTCTATTTTCTAAGGCTTCTGAAGCTTTGTTTCAGTTAGGGACCCAGAGCCAGTACAAACATTACTTTTTGGGGTTTTGGTTTTCACCACAGATCTATCGAGGTGTACGAGTTGGTGGCTTGCAAGAGGCTTTAAAGCATTCTGAATATCAAAGAACACCTCACACTCCAAATGATTTCCCAGACTGCCAGGCAGGAATGCAGTTTGCCAAGGAACTGGAAGCCAGTCTGCTTGAGAATTTCAAAAGGTAATAGTAACTGAAAAACTGATTGCAAGAACACAATGAATACTGCTTCCAATAGCCCCTTCATTACCTGTTTTGTTCATTGAAACCTGGACTATATTATAGAGATCTTGAACCAGTGTTATAAACACTGTATAAAAAAGAAAAGAATCCTAGCTGTATTTAACAGGAGAGCTCTGCTAAACAGGACATATAAATGAATTTAAACATTCTCTTGCCAGAGGTGCTCAGTTCTAAGGCTATAACAAAGATGCATAACAATAAAATAAAGCTCTCTCAAGCTCCCTCAGCAGTAAATGAGGGAGGAGGCAGGGAAAGGCAAAGTCAGAATATGAAAGTACACACTAAATGTTAAAGAATGAAGTTGAATGAAAAGATCTATTTGTGTCCACTTCTTAAATGACAGGCATTCTGAAGCTTGCCTTCATTTTCACTGCAATAAAGCCATGAGTATGGAGCAGCCAGAAGTGTCCCCTGCAGTAGCTGGTGTGAGTTCCCCTTCCAGCTGGGAGGGGGAAGCAGGAGAAGAGGAAAATGTGGTGGGCAGTCCCAGTAGATAGAAATGTCCAGCATGGCTGACAGGATACAATGGTCAGAAATCAGCAGTGTTGTCTAGAAGTATCACTTCAGAGTTCTTGTTCAGTGAGACTACAGTGGGAATGCACAGTGAACTTTCTGTTCTAGATACTTGGTTTTGAAAACAGAAAATGCTATTAGCCCAGCAGGACAAAGCAGGTGCCTCTTGAAGTGTCAGGAACTGAATAAGGGCCCAGGAGACAAATATTCTTATCTACTTGATTTATCATTTAGACACCCACCTGCCAAAAGAGCAAATTATGTCAAGCTGGGCACTCTGTCCCCTTTCATCTGTCCTTGGGGGCAGCTGACAAAGAACTGGGAAGGAAGAATGAAAGCTTCAGGACATCCTTCTTCCCCACACCCTGAGCACTGTGCAGCTGAAGGGCATAGCTTTTGTGACCCCAAAGCAGAAGTGGTCAAAGAAGCTCCCCCTGAGACTGCTGAGTTAGAGGAGACCATGGGAATCACAAGCTCTGAAGGTGCCCAAAAGACAGAGGATGTTCCAAGCACCCAAGACTTTGGGGAGAGAGCTGAAACTGTGAGAAGTGACTTTGTTGTTCTCAGGTATGTCAACATGATCCGTGTGTGTGAGGTGTTAATTCTTCCTTTGGGAAGGAAAAGGGTCAGCCTTGAGTATTTTAGAGGGGGGAATTATGTGATCCAAATGCTGCAAGGAGATGAAATCGTTTCGTTGTGGAGCAGAATTTGCTGCTGAGTGGAAGTCTCCTGCTTTTCCCCAGCAAACTTGACTAGGTGAAGTAAATTGCTGAAATTATCCTGAATTTATCACTCTTCAGTTCAGTTTGGTTTTGGAGTTGGCATATTCATCTGCTTCCAGCTGGATGGAGCTTCCAGAGGCTCCCACGTGTGGTTTTGAAGCTGTTGCTGTGTAAACAAGCTTGCATTCTGTTGGCTAATACATCATCAGAGGTGGTTTTTGCTCTGCTCAGTAAGGTCTGTAAAGAAAAGAGAGAATCCCCTGCATTCCCATGCAACACAGGAGGGCAGCAGCAGCCTTTGGAAAGGGCCTGAACCCAGGTCTCCTTTTTTATGTAGCTACTGGGGAAGAAAACATTGGCAGTTCTGCACTGCATTAATGTCACTGAAGGTTTAGAGCAATTTCACAAGTTTTATCAAGTAATGTCTCCTGAAGAAATAGTCTTGCATGTGAATTCCACTCACCTGTGTTCTTTGTGTCCCAGGAGTGACACAAACACCAGCGCGGAAGTTTACAGGGAGCCCCAGCACTGTTTTTAATCATGCTCCTGCAAATATGTGGGTGCTGGATTTCTGTTGTACTGCTTGTTAACAAATATCTTTTAATTTAAACCACTTTTAATAGGAGTGAGAAGCTACTAGTGCAGTTGTCAGCCTGGTGCTACCCCACTGCTGGAAAGGATCGCCGGCTCCGGCTGCTTTCTCGGCTGGGGCAGAGGGAAATGACTGCAGGTGCCTTTTTGCCAATCTTGATGAGCTACCCGAGGGCTCTCGTGTGGGTCACCTTGACCCTTTTGAGAAAGGGGAACCCTGAATTCCATGCCATGATTTGCATCCCAACAGAAGATGACTTGCTGCAGCTAAGCAAAGACAGGCTCTTCTGTGGTCCTCAGGAGCCCAGGCATCGTGACATCTTCAAGCACGAGGTGCAGAAACTGAAAGAGGAGAAGAAGATGAAGAAGAAGAAAAAGGGCAACATGAAGGCTCTAGAAGGTGACCCTGCCAGTGTTCCGGATCAAGAAACCACTGAGGAGCATGAAAACCTCACTCTTGGTCTCTGGTCAGGTGCTCTCCCAGATGTTACTTCCCACTGCTCCAGAACTCTCCTGGGATATGTCACCCGAGGGGATTTTTCATTGGCTGTGGGCTGTGGAGAGGCACTGGGGTTTGTTAGCTTGACAGGGTTACTTTCTATGTTACACAGCCAGCCAGCAGATAAAAAAGGGCTGGTTTTGCTAAGAACTCCAGCATCTTTACAGTACAGATTTGCAAGACTTAATATAGAG
The DNA here is from genome assembly GCA_025447755.1 of Corythornis vintsioides. Classification (NCBI taxonomy): domain Eukaryota; kingdom Metazoa; phylum Chordata; class Aves; order Coraciiformes; family Alcedinidae; genus Corythornis; species Corythornis vintsioides. Next base: position 15,184 of record JAOEGS010020096.1, read on the forward strand.
GTTTAAGTACCACTGCAATGCATTAGAGTGCCAGAAATACCAAAGAATGAATGTCTGTCTTCTGTGGCCTTCCTGCTGTGTCTCAAATTTGAGGTAATTCTGAGGCCCAACAACATTTTGAGGATTATGAAATAATTGAAGAGCTTTGTGGCATTATTAATGAAAATAACTAATGCATAAACAGACCTGGTATTATCTTGATGTCTGCAGTGCAAAGGATTTCTAACAGTAACACAGCCATTATCACAATCTTCTTTATCTCTAAAGAAGCTCGTTGTTCATTTTTCACCTCTGAGCAGTGGATGCTAAATCAATACACAGAAAATCAGTGTTTTCCTTTTAGAAATCTTTTGGTCAGACGAGTTAAAACTTCCCAGTGCTCTTTCACACATAACTGCATGGAGCTAGTGGCTTTTCCTGAATCCTCATGTTTGAGTACACACGACTGCAGTGGAACAGAGCAAAGTAAAGTAGTAACCTGGCACAGAAAGCAGAAGGTGGAAAAGCTCTATGCCTAAATGAAATGCAAATAAAATACACCCTGGCTATATATCCTTGAATTGCAGCAACAGGAGCTCTTAATTTGGAAGGCATATCAGTCTCCCTCTCTTGTCTGTGGGAGAAAGCTCTATTTTTGAAAGCCTTCCAGATGCAAATAGCTGTTGGCGGGTCAGCATACATTTCCTGATAATAATGGGTGATATTTTGGTTCCTTAAAACAGGAGATTATTTTTGTATGGAATATGCTAGGATTGAAAGTCTTTTTGTGTTGCACTATGATTTACAAATGCTGTTCAGACAGTCATCAAACTTGTAAATATGCTGGAGGGATGTGGGGAGACTGGATTTGACTGAAGCAGTGTGGGTAGGTTGGGTGGGTTTTGGTGTTCTGTTGGGGTTTTTTTAATGATAGTTTTAAGCTTCTAGCCATCCTTGAGTTAAGCAGCTTGGAAACGAGTTAATAATACTCTGTAGTTCAGTAGCAGCATGATACTGGCAGTGGTAAAATTACCCTGAAATGATCATGTACAAATAAAAATACAATCTGCTCCTGACTCGAGGCTACTGACAGAGCTTGATTCTTTAAGAATTAAACATGGGTAAGTTACTGGCTGATATCAGTCTACAGATTAATTTGCTCAGTCACACTTGTTTGACAAAGTCTTGGGCCAATGGATTGATGTTGGCTGGAGTTGTTGGAGGAAGGATTTGGAGCACCTTACCCCTTACATGGTATTTTTTCTGGTGAAAATTATGGGCCATTGTTGGACAGACACGCACGGGGAAGAGGGGAGAACACCTCTGATGACAAGGCAGGTGTTGAAATTGGGGCTGGATTGTTATTCTTTTTCTTGAAAACCTTCAGACTAGCGATGGCAGAGCGGTGCTTTGGAGTGAGAGCGGCACAGCTCGGCCTCAGCTCCTCAGAAAGCCCGCGGGATGGCTGCAGCATCGCCGGCCCCTGCTGCGCCTGGGAAAGCTCTCACCGCCAGGGGGGCACCACAGCCAGCAGGTGGCCCCGAGGAGAACGCTGTGCAGGGCTGGGATTCACACCCTCCTGGCTGGGCCAGTGGGAGCTGCAGCCCTGTAGGTATGTCTGGCCGAACCAGGGGCCCCTTAACCGCTGCAGCCTGCCTCCTCCCCTCGACTTCTCTCGGGTAATAACGGTGGGTTTAATGAACCTTTGGAATTGTGAGCCCCACTGAAGTATTCCTGGGATCAGAAGGGAGGAGAGGTGATGTTTATATGGCTTTTTTCCTCCCTCCCCTCCCTCATCTTAGCAGATAACAGATTTTCTTACCTTGCTAGACTGGCTTATATGTGAGAAAGAAATAGAAGCCCCCCACCCAAGCTATCGTTTCTTCTTTTCTGCTTGTAGATCTTTTATTCACTGAATCTTTCCCAGGTTTGGGTTTTTTTTTTTAAAACATCTGGAGTCATTTTTTCTTTTTCTCCTATTGGTAATTTCTACCAGGTTTTCATTTTGACACTTCCTGTTACTTTGATTCCCATTCTCTATTTCTGATATATGATCCTTGTCTCTGGTGAGCGAATGAATAGAAACTGGAATCCAAGTGCATCCTGTTCTGTGTATCTTGTAATAGTGTTATGCAGTTATTTTCCTTTAAGTTGGTGATTTATGCCTTAAGACTTCACTCTCCTTGTAAAATGCACTGCAAACTTGCTAAGTTAAAAATGCTCCAACCTCCCAGCCAAAGTCTATCAGAAAAATCCTGTGACTTTCTGTAGGAAAGGAAACAAGGAAATGTTTATCTGTTGTTGGGCTTTCCAGATTGAGTGCCTCAGGAGTGACTTAGTCATAAAAACCATGTCAACACCAGCCAATCAAACTGTGGGTAATGAACCCTGTGTTACCTGTGTGTCAGCTGACTGGGAGATGTGTGCTCAGTGTTGGATCAGCTGTGGTTTGCAACACTCATCTGCTCTGGGGCTGTACTTACTGCAGTTACTAGCTAGTGGTAACCACCCTGGGCAGCTGGGTCAGCTCCCCTGGGCTCCCAGGCAGGAGTGTCTGTGGGAACCCTGGAAGCTCCCCCAGTGAAAGCAGCTCTCCCATGCTCGTGGCTCCCATGCTGTTCTCTCTGTTCTTGCCCAGAATGGATTGCAGCACAAACCCTCAGCTCTTGTTTCTGGCTTGGCAAGAGCTTTCAGAAGCTGGAGAAGCACAGAAGGCAATTCTGGCCTCCTCTGTAGTACTGTGAAGCTCTCAGATGCCAAGGCACTGCTCCTGTAGCTCTTCCTGTAGCTTCCTTGGAGAAGCTGAATAAAGTTGTCCTTGAGACTCACCTGGTGAAGGGTCTTTTGTCAGCCTGAGCTTAATGGTAGTTGCCTAATATGCTAAGCCAGGCAGAGTGACTAATAGACCTACCAAGCTGAGGGTCCTGTGGCTCTGAGATGTGTGTTTCTTTACCATTGCAATTCAGCAAGTGAGGCTGCAGAAAAGGGTGGTGACTGTGGAATGAGGTGAGGTGGGACTGGGGCCAGAGGGTTGTGTGCTTGATAAAGATGTTCAGGGCAGTGGGTTTGTTTAGCAGCATGTAGGGAATGGAAGAAGTTACCTGGCAGACTGGGCTTGTTGAAACAAATCTGGGGAAATAATTGGCAGGGTGACAGACACTGGACAGAGTTGGAAGCCCTGGGGGGCTACAGCCCATGCAGACAGAGGGCAGTCAAATGCAGTGTGACAGTTCTCTGTGCTCTCAAGCTGGAGCAGCCAGATCTGTCAAGCCTGATCCATTCCCATGTCTGGGTGAGGTAGCCAGCAGGAACAGTGCTTGGGGCAGGAAACTATCAAAGGCAGGCTTCTCAAGCATGCAGACTGAGAAAAGCAATAGCATTCTTTTATTTCCTAAACATAAAACCTGCAGGAAAGTCCCCCACACAGCCCCATGTGTCTTAGTGCTCTTCCTGGAGGTCAACAACCTAAATGATACCCACAGTTTACCTACAGCAAATTCAGCTCAGCTGCACTGAAATTCTTCCTGGGCTCACCAGATCCCTGCAAGAACAAATAAACCTCTGCTGAGTAATGAGAACTCTGGGAAAGAACAGAGGAGATGAGCTGAAACTATTTTGTGGCAGCTTTGAATGGCAGAGCCTTCTTGGCCCTGAACAGATTAAAAATTATTAAGTTCAAGGTAGTTTGCAAAGCAGGGAGGGTGACAAAATATCAGAGTAGACAAAACACAGCTTTCATTTATTGTGTGGGTCTCTTCCAGTTTTTCTACAGTGAGAAAGATGCCTACACAGAATGATATATTTAGTTGGCTTTTTCAGGTATAAGCTGTGCATACAGTACCAAGCTTATCATCCATTGCTTCTTAATTACTCTTTTTTTCACATTGTGTAATAAAAAATAAGGCACTTTTTTTTTTCTTTTTTTTACATTTTAGAAGGATGAAAAGTCAATTTTGGACAGGCACAACCTGACTTTAGAGCTTTATCACTCAAAAGTAATTTGAAATGCCACCTCAGAAATAAACCACCACCTGCTCTCCTCACTTGAGACACTCCAGTTGTTTACTGGGGCTCTAGGGATGAAGCCTATGGATCTGCAGTTGTAATTAATGATAAATACCCCAGATGTACTTCTGAAATATCTCTCTTGGGTTGTAGCAGGTGTCACCCGAGGCAGCTCCACCCATGGATGTGAGGCCAGTTTGCTCAGAGTGTGTTGGCTTGGATGAGAGAGACCACTCCATCTGAATTTGTTACTTTTCCTTAGGACCCCCAAAAATTCAGAGTTCATGCACAGGAGAACAGACCATAAATCTGCAATTAAAAAGATACTTTCCAGATTGGCAGTAACTTAATGCAGTCATTTTGCCTTTTTTTTTTTTTTTTTTTTTTTTTTTTTTTTGGGGGGGGTTTGGGGTGTTTTTTTTATAAGGGACCAGGGGGTTTAAGGGTTTAAGAATATAATTTTTTTTTTTCTTACACAAAAAAATTTTCTAGGGA
>JAOEGS010020096.1:21392-36156 GCA_025447755.1 Corythornis vintsioides
GACTCTCTCCAGCAAATCTCTGTCTTTTCTGAACTGGGGTGTCCAAAACTGGACACAGTACTCGAGGTGGGGTCTCATGCAGCCCCTAAAGTGTGTCCCCCCCAGCCAGGGTGCTGGGGCCAGGGATGTTCCCTGCCCAGCAGCCCCAGCTGCAGCATCACCCAGCAGCCTCAACCCAAAGTGCTCCAGGGTGCTGGGAGCCCTGCCCAGCTAGTGCTGAAGCCAAGGGATCCTGATCCTGGCATCCTGGGTCCATTTACCAAGAAAAGAAAGAAAACCCCTTTTTTTTTTTTTTTTCTCTCTTTTTCCTATTAGTAGCCATGCAGAAGGGGAGTTTTACTGCTTTGTGCACTGCCCAGTGCAAGCAGGAGTGCCCAGAACACAGCAGTTCCCTGCCTGAAGGCTTGTTTCTCCCATTATGTGCAATCAGCCCCTTTGGAGCTCAGCAGCCTTGCTGGTGGCCCTGTGCAAGTGCTTGCACATGGGCAAATGGGAGACACCTGAAGAGGTTGCCTGAGGAGCCCAAGAGGCTTGACATGGCTTCAGAATCAAAGCCTCCAACCCCAGAGATGTTTCTAATTGCTCCTTATAAAAGGGCTATGGTTTGAGACTTGAGTTTTCCCTTTATGGAGGAAGGTAATTTGACCATTCTTCTGTATTTTCACTTGGGAAAAGGCCTCTAGTTCAGGTCTTTTTTTTTTCCTAGGGGAAGGTGTGTGTGCAGCCTGTTGAAAGGATGGTGCAGAGGCAGTACAAGAGGTGACACCAGAACAATGGAAGTCCTAGGAAAGGCCAGTGTGCACCACAGAGCAGGCATCCAGTTGTTTGTTAGGGGTTGGTGGAGGTTTTTTTTCTACTTAATTTCATCTTTCTTTTGTCTTACTCTGAGTAAATCTTGGCCTTCAATTTGAAATAGTATGGGGTTTTTTTTTTAATTCATATTTCCCTTTCTAAAAGACCATCAAAAGCTGAATGATTACTGTCCCCCAGTATGAGGAGGGATGCTGTTAGTCTGGCCAAGCAGCTTTCAAAAATATGCAGGAAATACAAGATAAATTCATTTTCCTCTAAATGATTTCTACAGATGAGATCCCAGGCTGTTATGTTAACTCCAGGGACTATGAAGACAAGAACTAGAACTCCCAGGACAGTAGCCAGGCTTCATGTGGTCTTCAGGAATGGGAACAGAAAACCCTACCAAGAATAATAACTTCCTTTTCACCATGGAAAGCTGTGAGCTGCACGTCAGCTGGCTATCAGCATGCATTGAAGCAGCAAGAGAGGTGACCTCTTCTATCCACAAGGTTTGGATAATGTTTGCTAAATTAATTTGCATATTTTCAAGACTGTAAATGAGTCCAGCAGGCCCTAGACTTGGAGAAAAGCTTACAAGTCTGTTTCTTCCTCTTCAGTTCCCCAGAAGCTCAGACCACTGGGTACTGAAAAACATGAAAACCTTCAGCTAACCTCCTGACTGAAGTTTGACTCTTCTCAGGAGCTGAAGAGAGTTTCTGACCTCACAGGCAGGGTGTACTTTTACCCAGTGATGTCAAACTGTAGGAACCCCTTAAAAAATTCCCCTTTGAACATTGATTGCTATCATTAAAATGCCCTTCAGGTAGTGGAGCAGCAATCTGCTCTCAGAGCCAGCAGCAGGAGCCCTCCAATTAACTGGCTGTTTTCTGTGTGCACCTTCATTTTTTTTTGTCACAGCAGAACTTTGTCAAGTGGAAAATACAAGAGGGGATAATGAAAAGATCTTTTCTCTAAGCCTTTAAACATGCAGGTCTGTGTTTCCCAAATATCTTATGGAAATAGGAATCTTATAGGAATATGGGTTTCCTGTAAATTGGAATATTAATCTGAGTAAAAAATACACATATTTTTTGTAAGTTTCCTGCTTCCACTTTCAAGCCTTGGACTACTCTTGGATAAACTTGCAGGGCACTTTTCCCTAAGCCTCTTTTTGGGCACGCTGAAGTGATTCCTTTCCTCTAAAGCAAAAACCCATCCATCTCTCTCTGCTGCCACTTCCAATTCAAGCCGGATGCTGAAGGAAGACAAACAGTGATTGGCAGAGCTGGGAGAGGAACCCGGGAGGAGCAGGGAGTGCCAGCTCCTCCAGCAGCAAAACTCATGTGTGACAACTCCTGGGCCATGCAAACCAGACTAAAACTCTCACTTCCCAGCCATCAGTGACAGAAACAAAAGCAGTCGTGCCTCTGAGTGTGTTCCAGCTTCACCAAGGGACAAGCAACCAAAAGGGAAAGAAAGAACCCCCAGCTGTGACAGCACATGAACAGCAGCTCTTCACCAGGGGAAAGAAAAAGCTCTGGATTAAACTGATGGCTTCCCAGTAGCATTACAGACCCGGGGAGCAACCAGTGTTCCTTTCCTTCCCAGAATGACAAGTGTTAAGATCATACAGTCTGAGTCAGCCCGGGCAGCAGGTTGATTCTAGCCTGCCTGGTGCTCCCCAGGCTGTGTCACTGCCATGAGAGGCAGGGGCTGGTTGCCTAGGGCAGCAAAATATTAGAGAGCCTGTCCCTCACCAGCGTGCCCGGGAGGGGAGGTGTGGCCAGCCCCGTGTGCTGAGCACAGCACAAACCCAGGCTCTGAGTCAGGCCTCCCTTCCCAGCAGCCATGAACTCATGGCATTTCCACAGCTTTCTGTCACCCTGCCCAGCCGTGGCTCATGCCCTGTTGTTCTGAACATTTACTTCTCTGATTCTTTTTTTTGGTTTTTTTTTTTTCTCATGACCTTTTCCCCACTATTTGCCATTATCCATTTTGGCCCTTGCCTGTGGTGCTGCAGGTCTCTGACGTGCTGCTGAGGTTACCAGCTCCACAGCTGTGTTCTGCTCTGGCTGTGCCAGGGAGGGCTGGGAACAGCTGTAGCTGCCGTGGATCTCCTCGAGCAAGCAGCAAACCAGGGAGCCTCTGCACTTCACATGTGGCCAAGGTTATTCAGGTGCCCAGTGTGTTCAGCTTGAAATCTGCTTCTCATGGAGTACTAACTTGTCACCAGTAAGCACGTGGAGACATCACCCTTACAATGTGGGGGACACATCAGCCCCTCTTTTTGTCTGTTTCCATGAGGCAACAACTGCATTCATCCTAGAATGGGTTCCTAGAAGCCTTGACTCGTGATAAAGAGACCACACCACCACTTCCACCAGAGACAGGGTAAGGAGCTGGACTCATTGCTGGTGCTACCTGGTGTTGCCTGTCTGCAGGAGTGTTGCAGTGTCCTGGGTTTGCTGGGGTAAGGAATCACAGGCAGGACAGACAACCCAACCAGTCAGTAGGATCTTGGATGCCATGCTGGTGTCACACCCATGCTCTAAGGGCAGGATGGGAGGGTCTCAGCTCCAGGTGTTCCAGGTGGGTCAGTGCATCACTCATTTTAGCTGTTGTTTCTTCTCCCCTGGTGTTGTTCTGTTAAATGCTCCTTATCTCAGCCCTTGGGGGTCTCCCAGTTCCCCATCTCACTGGAGGGATGTAGGGGGGTGAGTGAGGTGCCACATGGTGCTCGACCCCCAGCTGGGTCTGAAACACGAGTTTCAGGGCTCTTCATTGCTGGAGTGTAGCAACATGTGGTTCTCTGCCTCAAAATCTCATCCCACTATCACACTTTTTCTTAATATTTTCACAAGTATGGTGTTTTAATCTTTTCTTCTTGGATGCTGCTCCTGATCTAGCCGATGTTGTAGGGCCTGCAAGAGATCAGGGGTCCTGTGCCATCTCCTGACTCAACAAAGCCATTTAGTAGCCCAAAATGCAATCAGGACAGAGTGGGGATTTATGAATGAGATTTACCAGTGAGGTCTGTCCAAAGGTCTCACTTTTCTGTGCAGGTTTCTCTGTGGGGCTGGCCACCATTTACTGTGTCCTGTTCACTGGTGTCTGTCATTCCCTAGGTCTTAGAGAAATGGGTCTTCAAAACTAAAATTCCACTGTACCTGGTGAGATGTCCAACTTGTTTCCATCTGCAGCTTTTGCAGCCCAGCAGCATCTGCAGGTGGCAGTGGCAGAAGGAGAGGCAGAGTGAGCAGGGGCTGTGGGCTGGGCAGCAGCTTACAGGGCAGAGCACTGCTGTGCAGTTGGGCACTCTGCAGCCACTCTCCTGCCCGTGGGCTTTCTCCTTCTTTCCAGCCCCTTGGCTTCCTCTGGCCATTTCTTTCTGCACAGGGAGGCTCTGTGGGGGTGCTTGGTGTGCAGCAGGGTGGGGTGAGCTGGTACTGCCCTCACCCGGCTCCTCGGGTGATCCCCAGACCCTTGGGAACCTTTGCTGGGTTGCCAGCCCTCCTGGAATGGATTTCCATCACTCATGTCACTGCCTGAGACTGCCTTTTGCTTTGAAGTCTTGCTCGGGGAAAGTCTCCAGTGTATTTTCAGCGTGACAAGAGGAGTTTATTCTTCACATCCGTGGATGTGGTAATGGCTGAACTCTGCTGCCTTTCCTCTCAGGAAGGCACTCTTCCAAAACAAAATCTCCAAGTTGCAAGCAACTGTGCTGCTGGGTAACCTGGACCCAGGAGGCAGCAGTTTCCTAAAGCTAGGGACTCAAAGTGAGGTTACAACCAAAGCCTTTTTGCTCTGTCTGCCTTAGTTCCCACCCTAGGTTTCCATACAAGCCATTGCCTAAATAACTTTGGCAAAGCCAAGGGGAGAAGGAAGGGGAGAAGGCCTTGTTGCCAAAAAAAGGGGTTCTTTCAGCTGTCCCACCAGGGGGGTGGCCTGCAGGAGCTGCTGGGCAGCGGTGCCACGTGGTCACCCACGGGTGCCAAAGGATGGAGGGACCAACAGGGGAAACCAAACTGAGAGTAAGAGTGCTGGGGGCTGCTGGGGAGCCACGTGGGAGGGGACAGGCTGAGGTAGCTGGTGAAGGAAGAGCCTCAGAGCAGGGAATGTGCCTCTCTGAGATGTGAGGCCAAAGAGAAATGAGAGGCAGGAAGCCCCTGCCCATGGTGTCCTGGGGCTGTCCCATGCTGGCTGGCACTGGTCCCACTGTGTGGTGCTCACAGCCTGGCCCACCCAGCCCCAGCTCAGCAGCTGCTCCTCACTGGGGCCAGGTTTTTCTCAGCTGCTTTTCAAACTCAGACTTGGGACCTGTATTTTAGCTTGAAGGTAAACATTTTGAAAGCTGTCTTCTTTCTCACAGTGCAGGCACGAGGTGTTTTTAATTACTTTAGGAAAGCTTTCCTTGTCCAGGCCAATTTGTTCACTGTTTCTCTTGTGTTGTTGGTCTGTTAGTCTTTTGGCCTCTAACTCAGCAATTTGGGTTTATTGTATAACATTGTCAAGAAAATAATCTTTGGAAAAAAAAGTGAAATCACTTCCAACAACCCTTTTTTTTTCCTCTTCTTTGCAAATGGCTTCATAGAAACCAAATGGTCTCCACAGCTGACAACCCAAATCTGCTGGAAAATGCTTGCTCCAAATGCACATGTTTAGGTTTACTCCTCTTTTAGTCCTCAATTAAGTGATTATTTGAGGAGGAAAATGTCAATTCTTCCTGTCAGGGGACACTATGGGAGAAGGAAGACCTCTCTCCCTTTCAGAACAATGTATTTTTTGAGTCAGCAATGCAAGCCTAAGAGACAAGAAAGTCCTGCTCTTTGCTAAATATATCTGTTTTACACACACAGACACACACAGATGCACACATTTTTATATAAAGAAAGGGATGAGGAGAGAGAACAGCAGTGGTTGTTACACCACAGGCTTAATTATTGGTTTTGCTGGACAGACTCTGAACCATGAGGGTGTTTTCACTGAGAAAATGTTTCCAGACTCTTACAGGGCTAGACCTCAACCCCCTGCCTCCAAAAAAAAAAAAAAAGGAAAAGAAACCCATTAGGAGGCCCAGCTCTTTCCAGGGGTCTGTGCATTTAGTGTCTGCATCTTCTGGAGCCCACTCACCTCTCTTCCCTGGGATGCTCTGAACACTGGGGGCTGAGGTGCAACTTTCCTTAAGGTCTCTCTGTGCTTGCATGGTTGGCTCATCACTGACACCAGACAGAGCAAAGCAGGCACTGCATGTGTCAGCTCTGGATTTATCCTCCAGTTCATGGGAATAACCAGGAAGGACCTGCTGCAGCTCAGGCTTTCCACACAGGCTTGAAGAACAGCACGGGCTACGTTTGCATCAGGGTTTAAACATTTCCTTTGCTGTCACAACACTGAAGAGTGCTGGTTTCTATTTTGCTGTAAACTGGAGCTGTACCAGTGGAGAGGTCCCACCACCCCCTGCTCTCCAGCAACCCCTCATGAGCTCAGCAGCTTTAGGGAATGCTCCAGTTCTGCTCTCAGGGGTTAGTGTAGCTGTGGGAGAGATATTTCTCAACCTGTGCTCTGGGGACCACTCATGGTCTGAAAAACTGCAGAGAATACTTTATGAGATCATTCTAAACCAAAGCAACCCTCCCCCCCACCCCAGAACTCCCCCACACCTTGGCACAGCTTTCAAAGGGCAGAGTAACTTTTCATTTCTTGTTCATAAGACCAGTGCTCAAGCAGCCTGCAGCTTAGTCCTCCAGAAGTCTGGGGAAACACTGCTTTGGAGAAGCATGTCCACTTTGGTGTTTTTTTCTGGGAAGAGACAAAATCCCTGCCTCATGCATTGTCTGTACTCTTTAGAGCTGATGACAGATTGCTGCATCAGATTTCCACCTTCCACCAGGAGCTCACTGCTCCTGAATCATGCATACTAGTTGCAGCAGTGCTAGTACTAAAACCCAGCAGGTTTATACTAGTTTACTCCACTCTTTTTGTCTCCTGGACACCACCTCAGCTGCTGCTGAAGCCCTTACTACCACAGTTGCAGTAGGCTGGGTTGGCTTTTCCAGTATAAATATTGCTTCTGGAACATAGAATCATAAAGTACACTGGGTTGGAAGGGATCTTTAAAGGTCAGCTAGTCCAACCCACCGTGCAGTGAGCAGGGACATCTGCATCTGGAGCAGGTTGCTGTATCTCAGCTGCTGCACAGTCTCACTCACAAGTCTTTTCCTCACAGCTCTGCTCTACAGAAAGGAGGTGCTTTCTGCTGTGCCCAGTTCCCATTGCAGCTTTCTAGCTGCAGCAAGCCAAGAGTGAAGGCAACAGCTCCATCAGCCCCATCTTAACACTAGTTGGGTTCCTTGCTCCTGCAGTTTGTCCTGTAAAGCTTGTTGGAGCTGACCCCAGAGTCCTGCTGTGAAAGGCCCACGGGGCAGAGTCAAGGGAGTGGTTGCTCCAGAGATGAGGTCAGTTATTATGGCTACTTATGACCTACTTCTCCTGAATCTGACTCTGAAAAAAAGAGCCAAGATGTTGCTGTCCCTCCAAGCTCCTGTGAACTCAGGTTTGTCTCTTCCCTCTGTCTCTCCCCATTAACCCCCCCCCAGCTCACTCCAGCAGTGTGGTTGTTGATTATTAAGACCAGCACAGGAACTCTGGTATCCACTGTGGCTTCTCTGTGACCTGTGAGCACCACCTAAGGTGGCTGAAATAAAGTTTGGACTGTTCCTATCTTCTTTTAGCACAAGTATATTCTTGTAGGTTGTTGTTGTGATCACCTTAATCAATGCTTAACTGCAGAATGTGCAGCACATGGTGATCATCTAGTCCAACCCCCCTGCCAGAGCAGGGGCACCTAGACCAAGTCACCCAGGAACAGATCCAGGTGGGTCTTGAATGTCTCCAGAGATGGAGACTCCACAACCTCCCTGGGCAGCCCCTGCCAGGCTCTGCCACCCTCCCTGGGAACAAGTTTTTCCTTCTGTTTCCCCCAAACCTCTTGTGATCCAAAAATAAAGAGGTTCAAAAATAAAGCTGTTCACACTGAGCACCACACGGCACATCACACACTCACCAGCACATGATGGCAGGACTGGCACCAGGGAGACTTCAGCCATGCCACACAGGTACCCAGTTAACCAGGTGGTGCCAGAAACACTTTTTCCTCCAAAGAACACTGTTTTGAGAAGGCAAATGTCCTGATCTCGGGCACAGCTGGCACCACTGCATCACTGACAACAGATGGAACAAAAGGAGGTGGCCTGCAGTTGAACCAGGGGAGGGTCAGGCTGGATACTGGGACGAATTTCTTTACTGAAAGGCTTGTCAGGCATTGGGATGGGCTGCCCAGGGAAGTGGAGTCACCATCCCTGGAGGGGTTTTAGATGTTGTGCTTGGGGACAGGGTTTAGTGGCTTTGATAGGGATGGGAATCAGATTGGACTTGATGATCTTGAAGGTCTCTTCCAGTGAAATGATTCACTGATTCTCTGCTGTAAGAGCCCATTTTGAGCTGTTCACAAAACTCTGCCAAAATTCTACCATCTAGGCTGAAATCTTTCCAGCTTTTTTCTGTGTGCCTCAGAGTGCTGCTGATGGTCCTTTATAACCACTTGATTTAACAATATGGTTTAACTTCAAAGAAAAACATAATGAAAACTGTTTAGTTCTTAGCAAAACAACAGCAGTGAATTTCTTTTTAATTTAGAAGGAAAGGAGCATCTTTTGCATCTTTTTGATGCAGTCACCACAGCACGCTCCAAACTGCAGCAGCAGCCGAGAAGTTCTCACCCCCCAGCTCCTGAAGATGTAGCTAATGGTCTCCAGTTCAGCCCGAGGAAGGATTTCAACTTGGACTTTTAAACCTCACGTTGCTGTTGTGGCCACTAAGAGGTGCCCTGGAGCAGCGCGTACCACGGTAACCCTTTGGTTTGTAAAGCGCTGCGTCCTTTGCAGCCCAGGGCTGGAGAGCAGCCTCCAGGGTGGCTGCTGGATGGGGCTGGGGCTGCTGGACGGGGTTATGAGGAGGAGGAGCCCTGATCTGCTCCGAGCAGTCACGGCGGGATGAGCGGAGGCTGGTGGAGGCAGGACGAGGATGCTGGGAGTGCGGTGGGTGTTGGGTCTGTGGCTGGCAGAGTGGGGAAATGCCTGTCTCACTCTGTCTGTGCTGGAAGTGGCTAGGTAAAGTGGCTGGGAAGTACTCCTGGAATTCATGGGAGTGCCTGTTGGAGCCACGAAAGGCTCAGCTCAGTTAAGCACCTGCAGCCTCAGACCCTGAATTGGGAGAAGAGGGGGGCTGACATTCAGCTCACACCTTGGCAAAATCTCCCCAGGACTCTTTTCCCTTCCCTTTCGAGGGTGCCCTTTTGGGTTCCCAAGTGAAAACTTAGCTGACTGCAGCTGGCAGGGAGCAGCAAAGCAGGAGCCTGTGCATCCCTGGCGGAAAAGGAGAGGCCGCAGAGCAATCCAGAGAGCACCAACTGGCACAGGAACGAGTACAGCAAAAGGCAATGCCAAGGTTGTCTCACACACACACACACACACACACACACCCCCCAGCAGGTTGGAAGGGTTTCCTCCTGGAGAAGGGCCAGGAGGAGGGAGGAGGGGCCCGTGCAGGAAGCAGGTGGTTGGTTTCACCCTGAGCAGCGGGCCAAGCGACAGCAGATGGGCTGCAGTTCACCCCGCTCGGGGATATTTGTCATGTTATGTGTGGAAAAGAGCAGTAACCCTCGGTTGTTATATGAGGCCTTGTAGGACTTGGTTTGAAAAAAAAGGCCATTTTTGAGCTGAAAAAAAAAAAAACAAACAAACCAAAACCATTCAAAATGTGAGTCACTGTAATCACATTCAGAGTGCTCCAGCATGGCCTTTTATTTGCAGAGACCTCACTAGTAAAAGCAGCATTTTTTTTTTTTTTTAATTAAGAATTCCACCACGAGATACCTCTGGCAAATTGAGGTGCCATTGCTGAGGTCTTAATTTGAAATTTCTAGGAAAACCCACTCCAAATTCCAAAAAGCACTGAATTCCAACTAGTCACAGTGCAAGAGTACCAGCAATATGGCCATTTGTTCGTGGTGTAACATGGGCCTTTGGGCTGGAAATGCAGCACATCTCAACACCTACACCCCCAGGAGGGCTGGGGGAGACTCGTCCCTTGTGCAGGGAGAAGCAGCAAGACCAGAAGGAGCAGGACCCTGTAGGGAGCTCATGGTGGGGACATCTACAGCCTGAGCAAGTGGCTGATCCCCTGAAGGAGCCAGAGTGGCCAAGTCAGTCACCTCCATCCCTTTGGAGGTTGACTGCCCCGTTCTGGGTTAGCAGGTGCTTGTGTCCTCTCAGAGGAGATGCTGCTCTCAAAAGGCATCCTCTCCGTGGATGAGGCTGTGAGCAGCAGGGGGCAGATGGAACAGAAGCCTCTCTGTTGTGTATGACAGATACCAGCAGCTCTGCTGCACCATCACCACCCTTGAGGCGAGACCAGCTGACCTGGGCTGGGTCTCCCCACATCCAGACACCCCTCCCAGGGACTGTTTACTTGCTGCACTTTACAGAATGAATCACCCTCCTCTCAAATCCGGGTTGAGCTCTCCAAAACCTCTCAGGTGCTGGAGAAAGGACAGCTCTGTGAGGCTGCTCACTGCCACTGCCGGGTGCCACCGTGTCTGTGCCAGAGGTCTTTGGTGCTTCTGGCCTGTGCTGGGCCTCTCCAGGACCTCTGGGCAGGGGTACCTACTCCTGGGTGCCCATCACCCACCTCAGCAATGTGTGAGAAGTTGAACTGATGAAAATAATGGAGGCTGCTGCATCCCTGGGCACACAAAGCAGCCCCCGTGTCAAAACTGAAAGCATCAGCAGCTCCCGGGAGCTGATCCTGGCACACTGGATCTGCTCCAGCTCTGTGCCACTTCCTCAGGATCTGATCTTTACCCTGTATTGGGCCAATTACAGACATTGGAAAAGTGGACAAAGAGCAGAAAACAACGAGGGCTGACAGAAATATCTGATGGTGAGAGGCTTAAAAGGTCCATCTGTTTGGCTTAGTGAGAAGTCCAAGTCATCATATGTATTTTACTAGAGGGACTTACCAAGTGCTTTAAATCACTGGCAAAAGACAAATAGCTGCAAGCTAAATCCAGACAAGTTAAAATAGACATAAGGCACAGTTCAAAAGCAAACAATGACTCATTGCTAGTACAAATTACTAATGGCACTGGTGGATCCTCTGACTCGTAGCAGAGGAGGGGTTGCCTCCTGCTGTAGGTGGGCCAAGGGGTTCACACAGAAGTGCTTGGAGGAGCTTGTCTGAGGCTGCCTAGAGCTGTGCAGGAGGCCAGAGCAGATGACACTGAGCTGCCTTGTGCTAGCAGCTGCCTGCTGCTGGTGCCACTGCTGCAGGGAGCCCCGCAGCACAGCCACGCACCCGGGCGGGTCTCAGCACACGCCTCTTAGTTAACTGTTAAATATTGTCAGGAGAAAATAAACACACGGGGAACTGGGATGTTTAGTAGTAAATCATGTTCCTCAGCTCCCTTCCCCTGTCTGTGTAAAATGCAGAACAGCTGCTCTTGGAAAAGGGAACAGAGGCTGCAGTCCTTGGCTGCTGTACTCTAGTGCCGTAAGGTACGTTACACCAGCAACCTCCAGTGACAGGTTAGAGCTGCCCAATTAGCAGCCTCCCCCCATCCCATGCCACACAACCTTTCTCCCACTCCTGGCCTTAGAGGGCATAAGACAGCAGAAAGCTCTGGGTACCCAAGCTATAGAAACTCAAGAAAAGCATTTAATTTATTTTTTTTTTTTTTCAAAAGGAGAGCAAAGTCCTGGTCGTGCTGTTCTGGATCTAAGCCCACCAGCTAGCTAATAGAAGACAAATGACAGTGCTGTTCTTTCAAGCTGTTTAATGATTCTGGCAATAGACCTGGCAGCAGACTCCAAAGAATTCCTCTAGGCAAGGCAATGCCTAGTCCAAGAGTGGAAATCTCCAACTGGAGAGCTGGAAAGCACTTGTTTGCACTGGAGGCTTAAATCAATCCTTTCTATTTTCCCCAACGTGATCTAGCAAAGCACAGAAACTGGCTCCTTTATCAACTCCTCTATCACAGGCCACTTTCCATGTTTAAGGTATTGGTGCCACAGGCTACACTGATATGATGACTTCACAGTGTTAGAACCACCTGCTCAGGTGTTTCTTTACAGGAGCTCTGTGCTGAGACCTGTCACCAAAGGCCTTGTTGATGCTGCCAATGAGGAGTCCAGGAGACCACTGTGTCTTAGTGGTCCCCTAGAGTCATCCCTCTGGTTTCATGCAAAACTCCCCTGCCACCACCATACATTTCTGATTCTGCTGGTGAACACCAATTCAATTCCATTTTATTACAGTCTGCTTCAGGTAAATGAATCCCTCACCTTATGAACTGACAGATTCCCCTGGCACTGCTGCCTGAGTCCATCAGCAACCAAACTGCAGTACTGTTAAAGGCACCACTCTCTCCCTCAAAGGCCTGGACAACTTTATGGACCTACCTGTAAAGCTGGGATGAGATTAAATAAGTAACATACTCAGCAGCCACCTGACTTGTCTGTTCTGCTGTGCCTGGATGTTCCTGAGTCTGGGAGGTTCCTGGAGCATGTGGAAGAGAACTTCCCGACACAGATGGGGAGGGATCCAGCTAGGGAAGGCTCCAGGCTAGATCTCTGGCTCACAAACAGAGAAGGATTTGTGGGTGCTGTGAAGGTTGGGGGCCACCTCGAGTGCAGTGATCATGACATGGTAGAGGTTTCAGGAGGGGGGGGGTCAGCAGGACTGGAGGGCAGTCTGTTTGACAGAGTCCCTTGGGTCAGAGAGCCAACTCAGCAGGGCAAAGAAAGCAGCTGGTTTCTGCAGGGTGAGGGAGCTGAACTGCCTCACAGGGAGCCACGACCATGCAGGTCCTCACAGCTGGGAAAAAGAAGGTGAGACTTGGAGCAGCCCTCAGCTGTTCCAGCAGCTTGCCAGGGGCCTGAACCCACAGCTCCAAAGCACAGAAGCTCTTAGAATGGCCAGCTTCTCCTTCAGTACCAGGTGAGCAGGGCACACAGGGCAGCAGCAGTGGGGAGCAGCCATGGGGCCTGCCAGGAGAATGAATCCTGCCAGGCCCTACCACGGACAGAAACACAAACCCAGGCCAAAATGCCTTTTTCTTTTTCATTTCTTCCATCTGAAACCATTTGGTAAATGCATCCAGGTATTTTATAGCAAAAATTAAGCAGCCTCACTCTGTTCCAGAGCTCCCATTTCCAGGCCCATGGCCAGTTAATTTTTCTCTCTCACCACAGTGTGAGCAGTGACGGCCCCAGTGCTGTATGAGTTCTCCTAGTTCTGCTCTGACATCCCAGGCTGGGGCTGGGACTGGTGTGAGCTGCTGCCCACCCACCTCAGCTCCTGCACAGGCTCTGCTCAAGAAACTTCAGTCTGTGGGTGTGAGTTCTGCTGCTTCATCTCTGGGCCACTTTTTGATGTCAGGAAAAACAGCATGAGGAAATCACTCAGTAAAGAGAAGGGCTCCAGGGGCTTTTTGGTATCCCAGTGAAAAGGCTTTTCTTTTAACAAGCATTAGTCTGGGGGCTTGTGACCTAAACATGGCGAGCAGAAGCTGAATCATAGAATCATAGCATCATCATGGGTGGAAAGGGCTTCTAGGATCTTCAGGTCCAACCTTCATCCCAACATCTCTCTCTCTTCACCAGCCCACAGCCTCAAGTGCTGCCTCTACTGGTTTTTAAACCCCTCCAGGGATGGGGACTGCAGCCCCCTCCCTGGGCAGCCTGTTCCAGGGACTGACCACTCTCTCAGGAAATCATTTCTTCCTGATATCCAATCTAACCCTCCCTGACTCAACCTGAGGCCATTTCCTCTGGTTCTGTCATTAGTAAATTGGGAGCAGAGCCCAAGCCCAGCCTCGCTACCCCCTCCTGTCAGGTAGTTGTAGAGAGCAGTGAGGGCTCCCCCCAGTTTCCTCCAGACTAAACAACCCCAGTTTCCTCAGCCTCTCTTCATAAGGCATGAAAATACATTGATAAGAAACTGATTCCTGAAACAAATCATCTCCCTTTCTCAACAGAGCAGCACTGAAAACTCATCACTGAATTTTTCTGGTCTTGTAACACATAAATTAGTTGGAACATGCTCACATCTCAAAAATCATGTCAAACTTTTAATTGCACATCATTCCTACGAGTGTTTTGCTCCACAAATTAATTACATTGAGTTGAAAGAAAACATTTTAACCCTTAGAATCTTTGTATAAACCCACAGGAGAATTTAAAAAAATGTTCAGGAAGAATTACAGTAGTTAAAAATAAATAACAATTTTTGCCCCAGAATTCTACATCTTGTTTCTTGCCTTACAGAGAAAAATCATACCCCTAGTGACCCTTATTGCCTCTTGCAGCCCTCCTGAGTCATGGAAACTGAGTTTGGAAAGATGCCCAAGGCCATCTTTCCAAAGAAGAAACAAATCCCAATCCTTTCACCCGTTGTTTCCCGGGTCACAGTGAAAACCTGTAGGCTTCTCACTTCCAGCACACACTCTCCCTTGAGGCTTAGAAAGCAGCTTCAATTTGACTTGCAAAAGAAAGATAAAGGCAGGTTCCTTCTCCCTGAAGAGAGCAGCTGAAAAGAATGTGTGTATTTATTTATTTCATTTGCAGCTTTGGAAAGATAAACTCCAGCTGGAAGAGGGGAAGGGAAGGCCACAGCTGGGCTGCTGGTCCATGGAAGGTGCAGACACAGTCCTGTCCTGTGCCAGCTGGAAAAGATCCATGCAGGGAAACAGCTTCACAACCCCCCCTGGCTCCCAGGACATCACTGCTCAGGGCACAGCTCTGTGCACTTGGTAGGGTTTGGAGTGAACCTGACTTATGGCTCTTTGCCTGTGCCTGCTGTTTTAAAATTAAAACAAAAATTGTTTGTGAAAAAAAAAAAACTCAACACCCCC
>JAOEGS010020096.1:36280-56077 GCA_025447755.1 Corythornis vintsioides
CCATTTCCCCATACCCAACTGAAAAAAAATACAGAGCCCATGCCACTGCTGCAGGTTAATTCTTCTCTGGAGAACTTGGCATTTCTTCACTACAACCTTGTTTTCCTGAAGCCTCAGGCTAGACCATGCTACCAGCTAGCCCAGCCCAGGGCACAGGGCTCCCCTGGCAGACTGAAAGATGTTGGGTGTGGATCCCCAGTTCTGGCCTGCCTGGGCACCCCAAACGTGTGCCCGTGAGCACATGGCCAAGCCTCCAGCAGTGGCCTCTTCCTTTCCCCTCCTCACACAACTCTTTCCTCAGGAGGTAAGAGAAGCTGATGGGATCAGGCCACAAAAGTTTTCCCTCGACACATAAAACACTTCATGTGGGTATATTGTGTATACTGGGTATATGCCCATGGTCTTTACTGACCAGGAAGGCTCAGAATCTAAAGGTGTTCTACAGACACAGCAGAATACTCTGAATTTACTTCTGAAAAATTCTCATTTCCCACCTCTGTCTTTTAGCATCTACACAGATCTGGGGGGTTTCAAATGGGAAATTTTATAATCCTGTGGTTATTTGCATTTTGAGGCAATTAAGATGCAAAAAATACCCCCAAGAGTCTTTGATACTAGAAGAATGTTCCATTCCATCAGTGGTTATTTCATTTTTCTCAAGGTTTGAGACAATTTAGCAGGAATAAATAATACTATGACTCATCACCACACAGGGGTTCAACATACACTGAATATGTCCATCCAAAAGGTGCTGCTGCTCCTCATTCCAGTGGTTCTCCTGCTAATTGGCATGGGAGGTGCTTTCTTCCTCAGCTCTGACTTCTCACTGAGCTGTTTTCATTATTCAAAGTGCCATAGCATGGACTGTGAGAATCTGGTTGTATTTTGCCTGTCATTTTTTGTCCTAAGGAAATGGGGTGAAAGCAGGAAAAAAACCAACAACTCTGTGAAGAATTTTAATAAAACAAATCCCCCACCAATCCATCACTTGAACATTCTTTGCCCCAGTAATCATTGTTTTCATTTGACTGGTTGTAACAATAGCTTGGAAAACGTCTGAAAAACTCTCTGAAAAATCTGTTGGGAACAGGAAGAGAAATTAAGGGAACAATGTATTTATTAAACATGACTAGAGCACATTTGTGACTCAACTCCCTTAGGTCACCCCATTATCTGACATCTCATTTTGAAACAGAGACAGAAAAAAAAAAAGCCCTACTTACCAGGAATACATCCACAGTCAATAAAAGGAGTTTGTAAGTGCTCCTCTTTCTGGTTCCTTGCAATGACAAACACACCAAGGAAGGAGAGGAGACACCTGTAAAGCAGCAGTGGCAGAGCACCATCAGAGGCAGTTTATTGCTTTCCAGCTACCTTTTTCAAGCACTTCCAAACCCAAGCTGCTCAGTTTATAAAGAACCTTTTCCTCCTCACAGCTCTAAATTCATCTTGGGCTTCCTTGCTGTCTAGTTTTTGTCTCCTGAAGCTTTATTATCAGCTCCTTCCAGCAGCAGTACACCTAATCAGGTGCCTGTGAGGGTGAGACCACACCATCTGAGTGCCCCAGCAGACCTGCACAGAGCTGCCATTCCAGCATTTGCAGTTCCCCTGCCAGTCTGTCTGCAGAAAACCAACATCTCTGTCGTTTTCCTCCTCGACTGTGTGTCTCAGGGGTGAGCTGCAAGCCAGGGCAATGGAAAACTGCTCTGCTTGGAGAGATCTGTCCACTGTGTGGGACACACAGCCACCCATTCCTGCCTGCCCAATCCGTGGCTAAATTGCTCGGCTCCATTTTTGGTCACTTTTCCTGCAGTCAGACAAGAGAGCAGTTCCCTGCCCTGCTGCAGAGGATGGGGAGGTCTGCAGCCCTCAGCCTCATTTCTTTGCCAGCACTGTGGAGAGACACCCCCAGCAGTTGTGGGAGGTGCTTTTAACCCTCTCAAGCCCATCAGGGAGCAGCTGTCACCTGTCCCCAGGGCAGCTATGGTGCTGGTGGCCAGCAGAAGGTTTCTGCTCTCATGAGACCTTGGTCTCTCTTCATTGACTGCTAACAGCTTCTTAGCATGCCCTGAACTCTTCCCCAGGCATGCTGTGTCTTTCTTGGCACAGGAAGGTGGGAAGAGGTCTGCTGGCCCTGCCTGGCAGGCAATTAACACATGTGAGTGCCCACGGTGGCACCACAGGCCAGCTGGGCAGGCAAATGGAATGGAATGTGGGAGAAGATTTCTCACAGTTGTAAAAGGACCCCCGATAATATGATCTGTGGTGAACAGCAGTGACTTCTCCTTCCTGCTGGGGGAACACATGCTGCTGCTTTTTCATTCCAGCCTGAGATTAGTAGCTCATAAGTGTCTCACATTTTTACATACTTGGGACTCAAAACCAGGCCTCTGAATTCCCCAAGCACAGACATCAATCTTTCCTTGAATGCTTGGGGTTGTGTTGTTTGGTCTTTTTTTTTTTTTAATCCTACTATAATGGCTATTCCAGAACACTTTACTAAGAAGATGGGTTTCTCCTTACTGAGAAAAGAGGGGATCCTGCAAGGCAGTACTGCTGCAGGACAAACATTAGTGCAGATTTTAGGCTGATCCACTTACCCCAACAGGAACATGAACACGCTCAGCAAAGCTGCACTCTGGAATTCCTGATAAAATATCACCCCTGGAATGTGACAGAAACAAGGATTGCAGAACTTGACCAGCTTCCAAGTGATATGAATTACAGCTGGGAGGGTCAGCATGCTGCTTGGGGCTGAAGGTGGTTTATTCCAGCACCCTGAGCATGTGCTGTGCTAGTAACTGCACTGTCACAGGTATTTCCATTGTCAGGAATCATTTTTATTTGGGTCACTCACAAGCAGTCACACCAGTCTAGCTGACAGCCACTCCAACAGGCCATGGAGACACCTTCATGCCAGCTGGGAACTCCTTGTCAATAACTAGCTGTGTCCCCAATGTTTACACTGAGTTTAGGGCTCCAGTAGGCAAATTTACCAAATCTTTCTGTCCAAAGGCATCACTTGGCTGTTTCTGATCACCCCTCTGCCAGGAATTAGCACCTCTGCAGTGGAGGTGACAGCACCAGATGTCTATCTGGATCTCAGCCTCCCCAGTTCACAGCCAAGTCTATCAGCTTTAAACCACTGATGAGCACAGTTTTGCTTCCAAATGCCAGGGTGTGAAGCAGCCCAGCACAAGGGTGACTGTAGCTTCAGTGGGGGAGTCAGGAGGGGAGGTGCCTTCTACCAGCACCCCAGCAAGATGCAGATGTGAGTTGGTTGTCCTCCCAAGCCCTGTGTTGCTTCAGCTAACCTGCTGCAGATGCACTTGCATCCAGTCTCAAAGCCATGAAGCCATTCCTGAATAAGGTACTTGCTGTTTTAAGGAGGCAAGGGGCCAAATTCCCCATGTGGTGACAAGAACTCAAGCCCCAGTTGGCAGAAGTCTCCCAGTAGCTGGGCACTGTGGGGCTCTCCCACACAAGTGCTGCTGAGGCCACCTGCATAATCCAACATGCCAAGTCCCCTGCCCCTCCTGAGAAACCCCTGCAGAGCAGTGACAGGGGAGCCCCTGATGTGTGTTGAAATAAGCCACAAATGCTCCAACAACGTTTCTGCTCCTTGTTGCTGCAGCCCCTCAGGGCCCCTCCCCACTCACCTCCCTCAGCTGCACTCCGAGGCTCGGGGAGACAAGACCGAGTGCAAAGTTCTCACCCAGAATGAAATGTTAAATGCTTAGAAAGCCTTTGGAGTCATTTGATTTCCTTCACTTAACCTAGAGTTCCACCTTCTGAAATAAAATATACACTAACTCCTATGAAACACAGCTGGTTGTCATTTGAGTAGCTTGCCAGGCTGTTAAAATGACTCTACCAGTTCAGCTATGGAGGGGCTGGTGTGCACGTGGGAAATGCATTTACTGGATGTCAGCACAGGATAAGTGCAGGTACTTCCAGTAAGCCAGTGAGGCAGAGCAAACCATACCCATCCATTCTGGAAATGCTAGAATTGGATTCTTTTTACTTGGCTTCAAAAGATCTCAACTTACTCGTTTCTGAGAACTAACACCTGTCACTTAGGAAACCCTTTTTTTTCTGAAGACAAACACGACTGGTTTGTCACAGGCAGCAATTCTGGAAAACCTGCTGGGTTAGAATATGGTTCTGTAGAGGCAGAAGGCCAGAAACAAACCTGCAAGGATGGCACTGGTGGTGGAGAAGACAAAATTAACAGGCACGACTGCAGTGGCTGGGTACAGATGCATTGCTCGATTCAAGAACCTGGAAGACAAGAGTTACTGCACCTTCTGCCCACGGGAGGCTCACTGCACTTGAAGTTAAGCCACTTTGGATGAGTTAAACAAGAAGTGTGACTGGTTCTTCCCCCAACAGCAAGCAGCCTTGGACAGAGGCACACGTGTGTTGAATTTACCTGCTGGTTCTGACTGTGCCAAGTGCAAACAGGTGAAAGGGAGAAGGTTGGCACGGATTGCTCTGCCCACAGGCTGTCACTGGAGAGTTCTCTGAACCACTGTTGCAAAACTTTTGTCTGCCACAGCTGAGGAATACTAGGCTACTACTGCTTATGGCCTGCATTGGTCCTTGGAAGCCTGTGAGCAGCCAGAGAGGAGTTGCTCTAGTTTTAACAGATTGTGTAAGGATGTGTGGCCAGGAACATGCAAGTTCTCATAGGGCCTGTTTCACTTTCATGAAGTCCACATTGCTGCTACTACTCCAACTTGCTGGCTAAAACATGTATGTGGATGTTTAGCATGCAACCAACACACTCTGTCCTGATGGGACAGCCCAGAGAGGCAGCTCCAAGCCTGTGCTCCTCAGAAAGGCAACAGAAGCCCTCAGCAGAAGGAGCACAGGAGCATGCTGGACTGAGACACTGGCTGTCAGCAGCCTGCACAGCCTTGATCAGCAGTTGAAAAAGGCAAAGCAATGAACCCACTTGTACAGAGACCACAGCCATCCACAATTACCCACGGGCTGATGCAGCATGAGTGTGACCTCTGGGATACACCAGCAGATGCTCTGTTATGTAAGTGGTGCATTTCAGACCAAAAGAAAAAGCAGGAGGTTGCAGAGTTTGTTCAAAACCTATAAAAAGAACCACACTGAAATGTTTCACTGCTACAATATATGTGCTCAGTAAAAATCCAAGCTTGGATCTGTTTTAGCCATTAAAGTAATTGCATGGTTATTTTAGCAACTGTTGAACAGTCTCCATGGTGCTTTAAAAATAAAGAAATCCTACATATCCACAGGATAGTCAGGATTTTGAAGTAATTGAAAACACCTCATTATTTTCTCCCACTTGCAACAAACCCAGTCAGAGGGACTAAAACAGTGACACCAAGGCCCAGCACTGAATCCAGGAGGATATTCCAGCACGGGCTGTTCTGAGCTAACACAAGACAGTCAAATAAAATGAGAGGAAATAAACAGAGTGAAAAATGACTACTGAAAGCACCATCTCCATTAGAAAACGTGTCCAAGAGAGAAGAGAGAAAGAGACACTGAGCCCAGGGAATGAAATGAGCACATTGCACTGCTGGTTTCCTTCTGACCCAGCAATAACTGGCAAGGAGGAGACATTAAACCAGCAGCTTCTTCTTTATGGAGCTTTTCTTGCCTGTTTTCAAGGCCCTGAGACAAGCTGGGTGGAAATGAGTCTGAAACGATCTGTTAGGGGGGAGCTGCAGAGCCAGCCACGGAGAGTCACTGCACAACAAGGCACCGGCTCTGACTCCACGTGGCAATGGCATGTTCTGCCACAAGGGAGCTGGGCTGGCCCTCCCACTGCAAAGCAGCCAGGCGAGTAAAGGCTCAGACTCTGGAGCTCAGAATCTAGATGAGATTACTGCACGATGCTCTCAGCACCTGAAGCAGAGGGTCAGGCATAAAGGGAACAGACTCCTCCGTTCAGCTGCAAGCCATATTTTACCCCGCTGCCACCCCCAGCAAGCTGCCAGGGCAGCATGAAACAATCACTTAACAGCCCAGGGGCCCTGGGGGAAAACTTGCAAGTCACCTGTACCCCAGACATTAACTATTTCCTAACAAGGTTGGGCATAGAAGGCAGCAAAGCACAACGTGCAGATTAACGTGGGGAGAAAGCTGCAAGAAACACTCTTCTGTGGTCTGACTGGTGTCAAAAGGAATTAGAAGTAAATTTGGGATGATCTGTAAGGTGATCATAACAGGAGGCAGCATCTGCAATAATTTTAAACTGAGAAAGCCCAAATAAACAATGCAATCAGCTGCAGGCAATTCGTGCATGTCAATGCTCTGCCAGGAATTTGTTGCTTTTAAGTGCAACTTTTATGTGGAGTCAACGTTAATACTGAAAAGAAACAATTAATAAAGTGTGTACAAAGGTTAGGAAATAAGTAGAATTTCACTTACTTGACTTGGAAAGCACAAGAAACTGCCATTAACACAATCATGATGTAGAAAATGGGGTAAGTTAGCTGCATTTTCCCCTCTGCAGAGAGGGCCACCATGCTGGCCACAGCCTTCACACAGATGACTGTCGGAGATGCTGAAAGGGAAAGGCAGAGATTAGCAAAGGGCAGGCCTCACAGCACTGAGCTGGAAGCATCAGTGAGGGAGGACAAAGTGCCAGGTCAGAGCCATGGGTCTGATCATCTGAAAATCCCCTGGGGTAGGAACTGAGCACCCAAAATCAGGCGTGTGGTTTTACAGATGCTCCCTAAGCTGCTGCCTAAACTCAGAGTGGCCTCAGCTCCTTGTGGTTTAAGTTCTTGTAGCCCTGCATCTACCCAATTTGCCCCACTTTCAACAGGCTAGCTGAGGTCAGAATTGGATGAAATCTTGCTGGTTAGGACATGTGTGGGTCTGTGAGACCATTTCCCACCACTGAGCACGTTCACTGAACACTGGACTACCCAAAGTCTTTGGTGATACCAAAGCCCCTGCATCTCGCAGACTTCATCCAGCTCCAGCTGCTAATTTGGAGCCTGTGTTCAGGAGAGGGCTGAGGGGGTCTCATCATCTGTTCAAAGCCCCTGGGACACCTCCTGACAGCAGCCTACATTTGATACCTGGCAGCCTAAAACAACTATCACCCTCAGGGTTTCTCTGTGGAGAGGGGAGCCGGACAAGGCTGGCTGAAGCTGACTCCTAAAGCATCCAGCTCTCCCCACTAAGACACAGAGAGCAGGCAGGGGGGCTGTGCTTCATTCCACAGGCCAGCCTCCTCAGCCCATTTGCTGGCTTTGGCCCCCAGAGCAGAATGTCTGAGTAGTGTGTTGTTTTCAATCCACTTGTCACTGCCAGGGCATCCCCAGAACCAGGCAGAGGGCAACAGCTTCAATACCCATGGCTGGGTCAGAGAAGACTCACAACACACATCTTTTAGAAGAGGGGCTGGCAGGACAGCCAAGGGTTGCCCTTGGGAGCTCACTCTTGAGTTGTTCAAGCTAACCCCAGTAGGCTGTGGGTTTTTACTGCAAATAAAAAGCAACCCATGCAAAATAAGCTAAAAATCCTGAGAAGAGGTGGGGTGCAGAGATGGACTTTGAAGAAGCCATCAGGATCAGCACCTCCCACCTGGGGATGCTGTTCCACCCTCTTCCAGAGCTGAGGAGTGTTAGATTGCAGTGGTCTGATCCATCTTCCCACAGCTGCAAAGTTCAGATTGGCAAGGAGAACTTGCACTTTTCAGGCCAAGGGTGGGGAGGAAAGGTGGGGGAAGAACAAATTCGGGTCTGTGGTTGCAATTGCAGCATTTTCCTTCCAGCAAATCCCAGAGGTCAGGGGGTCTATGGGAGAGCTATGATTTTAAAAGAACACTTACAGGTATAAATGAGTAGTTGGGATGGTCTGGCTAAGGATGAAAATTGCTGAGCAATCATTTATTATGAAAGAGCAGTCACCATCCCTTCTAATTTCAACAAACCAGAAAAGAAAGCATCAGGGGTTTATTGGGGAGTTCGTTGGTTGCATTTTGAAAAACAGAATGATGTTTCTAAAGTAGTTCTGGAATAAGTTTCCAAACGTAGGGTATGGTTTTCCTATCTCTGATAGAATGACTCCCCACAAGGCTGCTGTGACAAATGATGTCACTTTCCAGCTGTTGTGGCAGGAAACTCAGAAATCCCACTTTAATAAGAAATATTCCCCCCCCCCCCAACTTCTGATAACTCCCAGTATATACATGAGGTAAGATAATTCCCACCAAATGCAGAAGTTTCCTAAGAAAAACGTTTGCAGATTTTACAGCCACCTCTCTGTCCATCATGAGAGCAGCTCTGGTAGGCAGTGAAGCAGAGGCTGGCCTCTCTTGGAAGAGATCTCTCTGTGCTCAACTTACACCTGGGTCACCCCTCTTGCCAGGACTGTACCTGGCAGCAATCCCCCCCCACAAGCTGCCCCCGAGACCCCAGCCCTCACCTGAGCACAGTGCAGGTGTCAGAGGGCAGGGAGTGGAGCTGCTGGGCCCTCTCACAGCCCCCCCCCAGTCACTCTGCTCAGCAGAAAGGCCCAAGAGCAAGCAGCTCTGTGGGGACTGCCAGGCAGCAGGACAGCTGAAGGAGCTGAAGCCAACCAAAGCTCTGGGTTTCCTGCTCCAGGGAAACACCAGGATTTCCAAATTTCCCCTGAACCAGGATTTGTTTGTTGGCATCTTTTTTAATAGAGCAGAACTAATGACACATTTTTTCCTCCAGCTGCATATGCTCACCAAAACCTCAGCAGCCACCAGCTGAAATGGGATTTTTGGGTGACTGCAGCCTGACCACCCAACTGCAGTTAGTACCTGCTGGGGCACAGGTTGGCAGCCCTGTTGCTGTTCAGCAGCTCCAAGCTTCCCTTTGGCAGCAGTGGCATCAGGGTGAGCAGGCTCCATGGCCAACCAAGGCACTGGGCTGCACAGCCCCATGGCCCAGGTCTCCTTGCTTGGGGCAACCACCACAGTGGGTCTGCCTAGACTGCAGCAAAGTGTAAAAGCCCAGCTGGGGATCTTCAGGCCTCCAGCTACATGACAAGGACCTGCTCATTGCTCAGGAATGCTTCACACTACTTGTGGAAGGGTTGGAAGCTGCAGAGCAGCTCTGCCAAAGCCCCTAGGCCCCGTGGGATGGCTGGACTCACACTTCAGTCTTCCAAACCAAGAGCCATCAGTTAGACCTGAGGTTTTTCCACCTCTGCCTCATGCAGAGAGCATGAAAATCCTGCATAACTTCTGCAGAACTACAGATCCTTGTGCTCCTAGCACTGGGAAACTGAAATGGCAACAGTGATCTGAAAGTCTGAGCCTCTCAGCTGTGTAGGAGACCACTTAGGGATCTGAAGGCAGGCAGTTATGAATCTGTGAGGGTTTTTCACATTCAGTTCAACCCAAGCTGTGTAACTCCATTTCAGTGAAATCCTCTTTCATCAAAACACTCAGGACCAACTCCATTAGAAATGTGTTTTACAAGACCTTGCAGACTGACATATGCACCCCCTGACATTATAACCACTGACTTGACTGAGTTCAAGCTCCTTTGGCTTTAATTAAAAAAAAACCAAACCAGAAGTGACAAGAAACCTCCCATCAGTGTGTTTCATAGAGAAGTGACAAGGGCAGCAGAAGACAGGGCCTGGTGACAAGTTCTTACTGTATGTCTGCAAGAGGTGGAGCTCTAGAGGGAGCCTCCTGACATTTCTCAAGCTAGCTGCAGCTTATCAAAAGCTGTGTGATGAAGAATTCTCCTGTTTCCCTGGGTGCTGATAGTGGCATCACCTGAAGACAAGCTGCAGTTGCTCACAGAGTTCTTGCTGTGCTCTGGGAAAGGTGGTTGAGTATGGAATGCTGCACACAGCAACAGGCATGGATAAAGGGAAATGTCCATGTGGTCACAGCAGATCACTGCAGTGGCTTACAGAGGGCTTACAAGGTCTTAAGCTGCTCTGTTTCCAAGAGCTGGTTTTCACAGCTTGCCTGATCTCCAAAACCAAGTTTCCAACAGTTTACTTCCCCAGGATCTAAAGCTAAGGGTGTTGTTTTAAACAGCTTCAGAATACCATTACACACAGCTTATTAACTTCAGGAAATCTGTAAAAAGAAACAGTCCCAGCAATAAGCAGAGAAACTGTTTCATGATCAGCTTTTGTTTTCAAGAGGAGACCACAGTAAGAATGATGAGAAACGTTTTGCTGCTTCTCCTTGAACACACTGCTTTGGAATTGCCCTAATCTGAACTAGCTGGGGAGAATAAGTGACAAGGAATTATCAAGCAGCAGCCAGGAGCATTAAAGTGAATAATATGTTCTTACCCAGTAGTGCTACCATCAGTAACAGAACCACGATGTGTTTCACAGCCCTTCTTTTGTAAAAATAGAGGAGAATGCAGAACAGTATAATTTCTAAGACCTGGAAATAAAAGGGAAGACAGTCAGAGCTGTAAAGCTATGTAAGAAATGCTTCATTCCAAGTCTGAGATGTCACATGCATTTTTTTCTGCTCTAACAGCCCAAAGGAGAATTGCTTTCTTGCCATCTATTGAGCACTAACCTTATTGTCAGCTGACAGAGACAGCAAGCAACAGCAATTTCTTTCCTATTATAGCAAAAGTTAAACTTGGAGCATTTCTTATTGCTTTTTGCACTTCTAACTGTGCTCTGTTGTTGGTGGAATCGAGGAGACTTTTTAAATGGGACAGCAAAGATACCCATGTTGAATGGAAACATGCCTTGGAGAACTTCTGTGTGTAATTCCTATGGAGCAAAGCACTGACCTGAAGGAACAGCAGCCTCACCTCCTAGCTGTGGTATTCCTTGTGTGACTGACATGCTAGCTTCTTTCTGCTACCCTCTGCCCTTCTTCCCAGTCCTACTGAAAACCCAAAATCCCCCCCCCCCCAACACTGCCTTTTGCTTCAAGCTTTCTGCCAGGAATGATATGGAGCAAAACACCTCTTTCATGTGGCTGCTCTCAAATCACAGCAGCTTCCCCTGCAAAGCTCAGTGCCACCCTAGCAGACCACCCTGCAGGACACCTGCTGAGGCAGCTTTTCCTGCACTCTGCATGTTTCAGCCTTGCTCCTTCATTCACAGCTGAAGGACAGTTGCATTTCCTGACTTGCTCTTTGTGCCTCTCTGCAGATTCCCTCAGCAACTCTTGCCTTTTGCCATCTCACAGGTGTGGTTGTTCCCCCTGTTACCCGTGTAGCCCAAACACCTCAAAAGAAAGCAGCAAGTGCAAGAGCCAAAAAGCTTCTGTGAAGCCCAGAAGACATACCAGGGATGATGGACCTCTGCAGTGCCTCGTAGCCTTTGAGGCAGCATGAGGAAAGGAAACTTCATTTGTGCATGTTGGAAAGGAACCAAATGGTGGCAATGAGACAGAAAATTAGATTGTCACCATTACTGAGTCTGGTTATTGCCATTTTTTTTTTGCCAACAAAACAAGGCATGGAAAAGCCTCGTGTCTATCTCCTTGGTTTAGTCACCAACATGCTATTTTATTTTTATAATGCCACTCTGCTTTCAAACCAGCAGTAGACTCAGAAATACCCCAGTGTTGTGCTGATGAAATTTCTGAAGAAGAGACCAAACAGTTCCTAGCAGCAGGTACATAATGTAACACAGCCAAGTCCTCCTGTCAGAGAGGGCCTGCAGCAGGAGAGCAGTTCTCAGCTACATTTGGTTACTAGCATTCTCTGCCACACTCACAGCTCCCCCAGTTTAATGGTGTTCAAAAATAAGAACAAAATTACTCTTTAATTCATTTCTTATTTACTTTCATGATGATCCCTTGCTTCCAAAGGTAACCAAGAGACAGCTGCAGTTCAGTACATTAAAAACATTCATTTGAATTTGATACCACCTTTAAAAAATGTCAAGCAGTCATCACTAAATAAAAAACAAAACCAAAAAAAAAAAAAAAAAAAAAAGATAAAAACATCCAAAAGAAAGAAAGTCAAATGTTTGGCCTTGAGGGCTTTTTTTTTTTTTTTTTTTGTAAAATGTGTTGAATATAATAAAGCTAAAGTGAGAACTGAGGCAGAAGCCGTGTGAAGATACGGAGACATGGGAGTTCATCTGGCCTCCCTGTGCAACTGGGACAGGGTTTCCAGCAACCCTGGGAGAGCTTTGCTCTTCATGGCACTGACAAACACCACCTAGGGCCAGAGAGGACCATTGCCATATCAGGCAGCAGCTGCCATAGCAGCAGCAGCCTCCAAAGGGCTTCAGTTGCTGTTTTGACAGTGAATAAGTTAACGAGACAAAAGAAGGTTGTGCTAAATGAATATTCCCCATATGGAAAGGTACCCAGCCTAAAGAAGTTCCAGAGATGTCCTAGGTATGCCCTCCTGTGCCCCAACCATGCAGGACTAGCACACAGAGGGATGGGGCCACAGCACCAGGTGACGGAGCAGTGAGGGCTGCTTCCCCCTGCAGTGTAGACCTGAGCATCCATCACCCCTCCTTGGCCCTGGGACTGCTTGCCACAGAGAGTGGAGATCTCTGTGAGCCAGCCAGCTACACTTCAGACAGGGACTCATTTCCTATCTCCTAGACAGCCACAATGACAGTGGAGGAAGGCACCACCATCAGCTGTCACTTAGACTTCCAGCTATGCAAGAAGAAACGTGTAAAGGCAAGGCAAGGGCCAGCCACTGGCTCCACCAGCTCCTTCACACCAGCTCTGGCATTCCACCCCCTCTTCCACCTTGCTCCCATCCCCAGAGGAGCAGGCAGTGCTGAGCACCACCAGCCTTGACTGAACCCAGTCATCAGCTCTCTGTTGGAATTCACCCCACCATCAGCTCTTCTCTGGCTAAAGCAATGTCTCATCCCACTGGGTGGATGACAAGGGAGGTGAATCATTAGGATTCCCCACAGCAGGGCCACAGAGAGGTAGAGTCATGACAATGACTCAGAGGAACAACACAGAACTACTTCTTGCTTTTCCCTGATGACAGTCAATAAAAGGTGGGGATAAAGTTTCACCAACATGCTCAGGCCTGTCTCATGAGACTCCCACTGCCACAGTCATTACCTGCTTCAGAACCTGGTGGAGGACTTGGCAGCAGAAACAGACCCCACCCCATCCCACCTCTGCAGAACTGATCTCTTGCTGCTCTTAACCTCTGTGCCAGCAGCCCTGGGAGGATGGCAGAGCCATCAGGGGCCACTGACACCTCCTCCCTCTGGGCAGACCTTGCTGAGCCTCAGGTCACATATGGGACACCAACAGCTGGGCTCTTAGAAGCTATCATGAAGCTCCACTCTGATCACCTCCTGTTTGAAAGGTAACAAGAAGACTCCCTTCTGAAAGGAAACAGCCAAACAAACCCAACAAAAGCTGTAAGAATCCCCTCTGGCACCTCTGGAAGGGTACACAGTTCTGTGTGCTTGGCTGCTTCTGGCTCCTGAGGAAGCCCCAAGAGCAGAAGTGGGCTAGGGTCACAGAGGGCAGTTCTGTGGCTCACCTTGGAGAGAAAGCTGATGTTGGCTTTTCAGGGCTTCCATTTAAGTTTACTCAACTCTGCCAAGTGTTACATACTAAGCACAAAAGTCAAACAATTAATTCCTGGAATATACAGTGACATAGGAACCAATGACTGAGGACAGCAGTCCAGACACTCTGAAGGAAAAGCAGAAATGCTTTGAATCTGATTTTATAGAGATTAGATATTAACAACCCAATACTCACCATACTTCTGCCTCAAAAAACCTCAGAGCTTAATCTATAACCAATACCTTCTGCAGTGACCCACAGTGCACATCAGCACAGGAGGAAAAACCCAACAGGCTAGGATAGTCATTCTTTCTCAGACATGATGATGCTCCTATGAAGGTGACTCAAAATGATTGCATGTGGGAACCAGAGGCTATTTATCACTGGGGCTTTGTATTCCTCAGCAGACCACACTGGGGGCTACTTTCAGAAGGCCTGATGGACTGCACTGCACTGCTGTACAATCTCCTCACTAGACCTTTACACTGGAAACTCTGCAACTTCTGCTGTGCTTTTTAAAATCTCAGCAGTTTACAAACAATTATGAAGAGCCCTGCCCAAAGAGAATGCTCACAGCAGAGTTTGCTTCAACTTCCATCAGCACACTAGGAGAGTCAGGCTAGCATCTCAAGAGTCTCCTGTGGAACCTTTCACCTCTTCCTCTTCTTTGGCCAGAGAAAGCTCAAAGCAGATCAATCCAGCTACCTCTTGGCTTTAAGAAAACATGAACATCACATAGCACAAAAACTTCTGGTGTCACTGGGTGCAGCTGGGGAGTTCCTTTGCTCAAGGTCTCGCTGAGGCTGAAGCTACCCCTTCTGAGTACCCCAAAACTCTTGGGTATTGCTCTCAGAAAGCTTCTCTGCTGCCTGATTGAAAGCATGTGTTTCATGCAGCATGATCAGTCATTTCTTCCATCGAGCTGCATCACCATCTTTAAGGATATTTAAAATACACCCCCAAAAGAATGAGCAAGAGGATCAATATTTTTTTGTGGTAGCATGTCCTTTCTGCTTCATTAGTAGGCTCAGGAATACTTAGACCTATATAAAGTCTCCAGGGTGTCTAAAAAATTAAGGTTGTTAGCCTGTCTTATTCAATGGCTTTCTAATTGAGCTTCCTACTGAGAAAAGCCTGGGCACTAATAATGTCAACCAAATGAGTCACTGTACTTGGGAGAAAACAAAAAAAAGAAGTAGCTGCTTCTGAAGCTCCTATATTGCATCTTTTACATTCAGCTGGAGGAACAAATTTTCAGCATTCCAGAGGAAAAGAGAGAGAGAATTTCCTCCTACTCACTCTGGTCTTCTTTCTGATGCTAATTAAATACATCAAAGAGGACATGTGGCATTTGAAGTTTGCATACAGATACTTTAATCAAAATGGTATTTTTGTGTTGGAATTCAAACTCAGGTGCAGATTAACCTGAGTGGCAGTGGAGCAGGCTGCCTCTCCACATCTTAATTCCATACAAAGCTCCTTTTGGCCAGGTTTAACAACATGGGGATAAAACCAGAGTGATGTGAGAGGAAAAAAAAAAAATAAATCAGGGCTAAGATCATACATGGCCTGATTTTTAAAAGCACAAGTCCATTACAGTTCAGAAAAGCACTGCAACTGAGATGCTCCTGCAAACAGTGTGGCCTGAACACATCTACAGGAAATAGAAGCAGTGCCAATATTTAGGTTTTCCCTCAAGCCCACCAAACACCAAAATCTCTCCATCCTTGTTAATCCTGCCCAACTGTGGGTTTCCCTTGGCACGTAGCTCAAAAGACAGCTTTTGGTTCAGCATATTTTCAGCTTGGGGAACAGGGGCAATGACACAGAGACTTGTTCTCTCTCTCTCTCATGAAAAATCACATCATTTATCTTCAGGAACATTTGGGGTTTTTTCTTCCTGCCAGTACACTTCATAATACTGTAAAAATAAGACAATAATCCTTTTTTTTTTTTTTTTTTTTCTGATTTAGGGAATAGCATGAATCAGATACTCACCAAATATATCAAAAAAGGCCAGCTCACTAAGTACTTCTGCACTTGTCTTGCTGGGAGCTCTCGGGATGTGCTTGGAGTGAATGTCACCAACAGGTATGTCCCTGTTACTGTCAATGCTCCTCCTTTACAGAAAAGGACACATTATTTTGGTATTACAATATTTGGTAATCATGGTCATCCTTGCTCTCCAGCTGACTTGGAAATGGTTTCTAGAAGAAAATGTAAGTCCATTTCATCAGATCTAGGCTTAAGTAATTGGGTTGCTTTGCATTTGTGGTCTTATCTAGTGTAGTTTTCTTAAAGACTCAAAGGATTTTGGAAATATGAAAAACACTGTCAGTAAAGCCTCAGGAGCTAGGGATCCAATTCAGCAAAGCATTTTCAAACATTCTCAATTCTAAGACCATGGAAAAGTCAATCCTTGGTATTTCTCACAGGCACAAAGCAGGTCACATAACCTCATCCTAAATGGAAAGGACAAGTTGCTTTTGCCAGGATAAACAATCAGAGCTCTCCCAAAGTCAGCTCTGCACCAGCAATGGACCTGCCCTGCAGGTACCAGGCACAACACACACATTCCAGCCAACATTTTGGCTGTTCCCTGTTGTACTCAGCCACACAGATGTTCAGCCAGGTATCAGGATGGAACTGAGCTTGCCCTTAGCTCATAAACTGTATTGGATTAAGGAAGATATTAGCCAATCATTTTTTTTGTTGTTGTTTCCCAAGCAATCTTGACAATTGTTGGCAAAACTCTAAATCAACGTGGAATACAAGGCTGAGGGATCCAAAACGAAGCACATCCAGAGGGCTTTGCTGGCACTGCTGTTGCACACAGCTCCTTTGGAAAAGCAGAACTGTTCTATATTTATGTGCTTGCAAAAACATGGCCATATTTCCCATCACACAGCTCACTCCTATGGAATGCAGCAACACTGCTAAAGCCTTCTCACAAACTCAGCTCCCAGAAAGAAATGAGCTTGAGCACTACTTAAAGGAACACACAATGCAGAAGGGCCACGGGGGAATCTGTCAAGGGAGGGGGGATTTTGGATGTAGCAGCTGAGCTGGCAAACTTGGCTCCCCAACCTGAGTAAATAGTTGATAGTATTCCTGAAACAACACTGAGCAGAGCTCTCCAAAACTCTCACAGGAGAACAGCTGCGCTCTGGACAATCCAGCCTAGAGTTTTGGGATGCCACAGATGCCCTGTAACTCCACCAGGTGCACTGCCCCAGCCAAGGGGGCTTGGTGCAGGCTCCAAATCTGGAAGGGGCTTGGCTCTCACCAGTCCCGTGGCCAAACTGGGTGGGGAGGATATGCAAAAAGCCTTGGACACAGAGAAGCAGCTGACATGCTTTCACAGGAAAAACTACATTTCCCAACAACACTTGACAACAGTGGTTACTTGCTGATGAAATTGATGAAATTAAGATCAAAAGGGAAGTTTGCAGCTTTTAACTGAGCTTGAAATTTTGTGCGGTGTCTACGCAGTAAGAAAAAACCCCAAATAACTCAAAAACTTCATTGTTTTTATTAAAACTTTGCTGCACTCAAAGATACCAGCAAATGCAACCTCAGAGGCAAAAACTGACTATGAAAATAGCAAAAAGGCCACAAGCTGTGGTTAAAAAAGCAGAGATTTGGAAACCCAGTCTTTTCTACAAGCACTGAAGATTCTCTCTTTTTTTTGTAACTTCCTCCCAATTTTGAAAGTACCTGCCTTGAAACACTTGCTGGGGAAAGTGGGAGTGGGAAGGTGGGGGGCTGCCTGAGAGCTCCAGCTTGCTAAGCATATGGTGACACACATGTCCAGATCAGCAAACACTCACCCTTACTTACCCAATATATCAGCAGCTCTCACAGTCTTCTTCAGGAACAGGACAGAAATAAATGCACTACCTAGAACAGAAATATAAAGACATCTTTTATGTTTGGTAGAATATCAAATGCTGTAGCAGAAAGTTGTCCTGGGCCCAAGTTTAACTATATCTCATGGCTGTTGTGCCACCAAACTGTGATACAACCAGCCCTCTGTCTTTTGATACCCAGCTGCAACACCCTTCCCATCTCTCACCCAGGCACTGCTCACACTGCTCTGACTCAGTCATATGTGGAAGTGTCAGGAAAACTGGGCCCTGAGCAGTGTTAGCATGTCACTCATCTTGCTATCACCTCGCCACGCAGACCTGCTTGAGGCAAACTGCCTCCCAGAGGGATAGAACTCTGCTTCTCTAGGCTTCAGTGTATCAGAGGCTTAGGAGTAAAGCAGCAGCAGTGCAACTGAAAGGAAGAGAGCCACTGCAAAAGCCCAGTGTCTAGTAGGAACAAAAACAGAGGTGAAGATCCAATGTATGTGCCATACAGGAGCTCTGCTTGCTGTCTGCTGGAGTGACTTGTGGTGAAGGAGGAGAAAAATGGAACTGAGCCCTGGAATTTGCCTTGTTCAGCTCTAGCATCTCCCTAGCCCTGCCCCTTCAGGGTGGGCTGCAGTGGGTGAGGAGCAGGAGCCATCAGGCCAGGATTTCTGCCAAGGGGCTCAGCATAGACATGTGCTAGAGAGGGAAGAAGGGGGTTGGAGTTCAGATGGATGAGACTGCTGGCCACTCAGGAGAGATGGCTCTATTCCAGCACACAACACGACAGCATCTGCCTCTAAGAAGCACCAAAGGAGGCTGAGTAACTCCCCTGTAAAAGAGGTAAGGAAAGGTCTGTGGGAGAGGTGCATCAGTGATGTTAGATTCATATAGAAACCTCAGGGAAAGGCTCTGCCAGGGGGGACAGTGAAGGGGACACAACTGAACCTGAACCACAGGCTGCTGTTGCAAGAGCTCAGCTCCTGCCTAGTGTGACATTCTTGCTTTGTTCCTGAAATAACAGCTCCACTTTTTTGCAACCATCTTTGATTTTCTCTGTCGTTCCAAATGAAAATTTAATTTGTGGTTAGCTAGTAGATGTACTCTAGATGAATCTACAGAGGTTCATGCCAAAAGGCAGAGAGAGAACTGGTGTTCAGCATCGTGTCAGGGTTACCCAGTCAGTAGAAAATCAGGTATAGCACAAGTCATAAATTTCAGCTGTGATGGAGATCAATGCAAACGAGTAAGTGCAATAAAAGAACCTTCAACTGAAGATGCCACACCAAAAGTAAGCTGCCTGACACAGTTTTCTCTATTCAGTGCTCCAGTGACATCTTTGCTGGAGAAAATACACTGGTATCCAGGCAACAGCAAAGCTACCTAGGCTTAGAAAAGAGAGGGGACAAAAAGCAGGAAAGCAGCAGCATCAACCCCAGACAGTGCAGGAATTAATTACTGCTCTATTCCCCTGATGCCACAGCTCTCTCAAACCCCACTCAGCCCACCCACCTTGTCAGGCACTGTCACAGCAAGGCCCGGTGCTCAGCAGCCTGATGCCTCAGCGACTTTTGTTTGTTTGGCCAAGTACCCCAAGGCCTGGTCTGGGCTCTGGGCTCTCAGAGAGATCTTGTCAATGCAGTCTAGGGTTTAGCTCCTACTGCCTACTTCTCTGGAGAGGACAAATGGCAGCTGGAGGGGGATGGCAGACTCTGGGGCTGGCAGTGGGCACAGGGAGGCCCTGGAGGGCAGCCAGTTAATGACACTTGTCTCTCAGCCCTCATCTGCTGAGTAACACGTTCACATGCAGCCAGCTCTTTCCCCAGAGGGCTGGGAATGCACCAGAGATCATGAACTGAACAGAATGGATGTATAATTAATGTCCTTTTGATGTGTAATATGCAGGCAACCTAAAAATAGGAGTTGTTTTAAGAACTTATATTAGGCCATCTGGGATGGGAGGAGGAACTGAAGTGGGAGGGGAGGTGCAACACCAAGGTGAGGAGAGTGAGACCCACAAGAGACCCTAAAGACCAAAGACAACTGTCCTGGGGGAGAGCCATGGGCATCCAAGAGAAGAGCACACGTACATCAAAGTGGAGAAGCAGAGAGCAGGTGCCAGAGGACATACATGAGTGATTAAGAAGCTTTGCAAGCCCTGTCTCTGTCCTTCAGGGATGAATTTAAAGACATGGTGGCACAGCCAAGAGAGCACCTTGTTATTTATTGCACGCTGATTAACACAATACCTTCATTTCATCTGCATTCTTCTAACTTTCTGGGGTTTAAGCTTCATAAACTTGACTTTTAAATAGTCTTTTTTTTTTTTTTTTTTTTTTTTTTTTTTTTTTTTTTTTTTTGTGTTCTTTTTTTTATTTTTTGTATTTGTCTTGTTTAGAGATGAAGGGGAGGCGGCGGAGCGAAGGGGTTTTGGGTTTCTTGATTTCTTTATGACTAAAATTT
>JAOEGS010020096.1:56087-75681 GCA_025447755.1 Corythornis vintsioides
TTCCTTTTTTTTACTTTTTGGGGTTTAAATTTATAAAATTTTTTTTTTTAATTTTTTTTTTTTTTTTTTTTTTTTTTTTTTTTTTTTTTTTTTTGTGGGGTTCTCATTAGTAACAGAGTTCTTGAAACCCCAGGTTCTTGGGCCACAAAGACATTCCTTACAGTGAGTGGGAGCAACCCATTTCTACAAGAATATCTGAGAATCTTTTTTCCTAAAGCACCATCAGGGTTACACTTCTCAAAGCCTAAAGCAATTTCTTGCCCCACAGCTATTTTGCTAGGGTGTGTGAAAATGCCAAGGGTTCTCAACAGTGTCAGTTTAAGTGAGCTAAGTGTAAAACAGCTCTCCACAGAATGATGAAAACTGCAGCAGAAATGATCTCTGATACCACCAGCCTCTCCTCACGCCCCAACCCCCACACCCAAGTTATTTTTGCAAGACAATGAGCTAAAAACCACAGCAGCCCAAAATTACCCGAGCTACATGTACAACATGATTTTTAATTTTAAAGTATAAAAAGCTTTTTAATGATCACATCAAACATGCATTACTCCTCCACTTTTAATTTAAAAATTGACCAATTTCTCCCCTGGAAGAAAAACAACTGCTGTCTTCTCAAACTATTTAAAACCCTGAACAGATGTAGAACTTGCATCATTGCAACCACACACAGAAATACTTCCACTAAGAAGAAGAAAAAAAAAATACAGTTTTTGTAGCTTAATTCTATGAAAAAAAAAAAAAAAGTAACATCTACTGGTGCTGTGCCAATTCATGGTCTGTGGTGCTTGATTCTTTCTAAAATCAGCCAGCAGAAGAGCCCGGCTCAATAGAATGAGGCACAAATTTTTCACTCCTTAATTGATCCCAGGTTAAGTGCAAAATTCAGTTGGATGCAGTTAACTGTGGCAGCAGAACATAATAGATGTTGGCCCCATCTATTTTAAGACCCAGGATGCTTCCTGTCTCAGAGGTCTGCAGATACATGATGGGTACAGCCCAAATCCATTCTGGGTAGAGACTCCAGTCTGCCTTATCCTTCTCCAAACCCCTGGCTTCCAAGCAAACAAAACTCTTCCCAGAGGGATGGGGATCAGAGAACCCCCTGAGATATCTGGGCACACTGCAGAGCACATTTCTCCTCAGTACACCATAAGTGTCATTGCCCTAAATGAAGAACTCTTCTAAAATTAAAAGGATACATACTCTCTGGCTTTAATTTCAGAAGACAGGAAAGTATCTAGTGGTAGGAAGTATTATTGGGAAATTATTGTTGTAATTGGCTGTCTACATCATTTTTACTTTCCCTTCCTTAAGGGGATGTTTGCTAGACTAAATAAAACTTCAGATATCTCTATTGTTTGGGCTATGAAATGGATACTGTCAGCTGATATATGGGAATGGAATACAATATCTTAAAGTGCTTTATGGGGTCTTCCAGAATAAGCATTTGGGGTCAGTTAAAAAAAAAAGTTTGAGAATTTTGATAAGATATAACAGTTAGGAAAATGGTTTCTTGGTATTTATTATAAGCAAGGGGAAATGGAGAATAGAGGAAACAGATGCAACATTGCAAAGGTAAAGAAGCAATATGCCCAGATGAAATCAACCCTAAATCTGATCTCTTTTTGTAACAGTTTAATAACCAATTGAGTTTGGGGTTTTTTTCCTTTTCTCACTGCTCTTTATTTCTTCCTAGTTTTCTATATTTGCTTTTTATTCAGTTTGGGTAACAAATTAGATTGGTCAATGCCCTTTTATGTTCAGAGATATCTGGATATGTCTACAATTGTTAAGGATGCAACTACTGCCACCAAAACCACACTAATTTACATTATCAGGTAATATTCCTGATAATACCTGAGAAGAGTCTGGCTCCAAATTTCTGCTAAAGTCCAATTAATAGGCACACGAAGGAACAAATTAACAACCTTGATAGCATCCTTAAACAAACTAAGTATTTCAGGAAGCTTCTAGGCCCTTTGTGTCACACACTGCAGGAAGCCAAGCAGATTTGCCCAGAACAGCATGACTCAGTGATGGGCAGGGGAGAGGCAGCAGGAACCTCCTGGAGTGGCAGTAACAGGGGACTGGGGACTGAGCAGGGCTCTGGGAGGACAGCACACACCAGCTCCCTGCCTTGGGGCTCGCAGAGCTGGCAAGAGTGGCATAAAGGAGAAAACTATGGAAAAAGAAAGATATCAGCAACAT
Organism: Corythornis vintsioides; assembly: GCA_025447755.1. Taxonomy (NCBI): domain Eukaryota; kingdom Metazoa; phylum Chordata; class Aves; order Coraciiformes; family Alcedinidae; genus Corythornis; species Corythornis vintsioides. The sequence goes on from JAOEGS010020096.1 coordinate 58,299, forward strand.
CTGAGTTAAGCAGAGGGTTTGTGTTAAACTGTCAGAATCATTTCACTCCATGTTACCACCTCCCTTCCCGTGGTGCTGCTCCTCTAGGGAGCACAGACAGGCCAGGCCAAAGCATCTCACCTAGGACAGAGACACAGCCCAGCACGGCCACCAGGGCAAGGGGGGCGAATCCATAGGCCGCAGAGTTGCCCAGCTCTCCCAGTGCCAGCAGGGCAGTCCCACTCCACCACAGCTTGCTCCTGGAGCAGGGCTTTGGCTCTGCCCGACAAGCCAGGCGGAGGTGAGCGTGTTTCTGGAAAAGCAGTTGTGAGGAACAGTCAGGAAAAGAAACGTTTCCAGTGTGTTCTTACATCCAACAGCAGAAGAATAATTAGGGGGTTGTCAACTTCAAATTCCAGGTGAATCAAGGTTTTCTCCTAAACATGACTTTCAGCCTGTTGTTGCAGCCACATCAATGTGGGGCTGGCTCAGGTGTGGGGTTCCTTAAAGAGGAGAAAAATCTGAACAAACCTGAAAAATATGAAGTGAATCCTAGGTAGTGCTTCCTAGCTAGCACTGCACACCTCTGCCCTCCTCCCACAGCAGAGCCCAGGAGGCGTGGTGTGAATCTGGAAACACTCAAAGGCAGGAGGGTGGTTAGAAGCAGAACTGCGGCAATGAACTGGGAGAAGGGGAGCAGACAACATGGTGTTCCTACTCCCTGATGCACATCCTCACCAAAAACACTATTTCAAAATTAGAAAGGCAGCACATAATCAAATCTGCTGTTGGCAGATTAAATTAATCAGGTAGAATTGAGGATCTGGCTACAAACTGCTGCTTGCCCTTATAAGATCAGTAAAGCATTCTTTTCCAAAGGAAAAGCAGCTGTACTGATATCAACAGGTGAAATATATACTCAAGGAATCACAGAATGTTAGGGATTGGAAGTGACCTCGAGAGATCAAGTCCAGCCCCCCTGCCAGGGCAGATCCCACAGGAACAGATCCAGGTGAGTTTTGAATTACTCCAGAGAAGGAGACTCCACAACTCTCAAGTAATACTTCACCATCACATCTTGTTAGGTGGAGAAGGTCTAATTAACACGTCAGAACTGTGTTCTCTCTGGCTGCACAGCAAGAGCCTGTGTGTAACAAGGCAGTGTGACTCTGCCTGGGCTCTGTTTCAGAAGGCCAGTGTGCCCATTCTCCTCAGGAAAGTGCTGTGACTGGGGAGGATGCAATGTCTACCACATCAGTTCTGCAGAACATCCCTGCCTTTCTCAGACTCCTCACCAACCTCTCTGCACACGGGTCAAAACTGTTGGAAAATCAATGGTACTGTTTTTGTAGTATAAATGGTGGTAAAATAGGGGGGTTTTTCCCCCCTCTATCACTTAATATTTGATTTTTGAATTGTCCTTGCAGAGCCCCCAGGAAATTGTAAATTATTTTCCTCCCACTCTGTGCTAGAGAGTAGGAGCTGAACAGCCTGTGATACACCATAGCATCAGTCCTTCCTCTTGGTGAGAGGATGCAGCACACTGCTGCAGTTTAATGCTGGCAAATGTGTTCAGGGGATGAAATCCTAGGAAGAAGTTTAGCCCTCTAAGGGGTAAAGAAACATAAGGAAAATAAACTTTGCTGAGTCACAGACCAGCAATTTATAGTAACATTCAGGATTTTGCACGTTCCATTTTTATAAACAAAGAAAGAACGACAACAAACCAAACCAAACACCAACAAAACAAACAAAAACTATCAAGATCAAACTGGATTATTAAATAACACTCAAATTAATAATTCAATTTTCTGCTGAAAACCAAATAGAACAAGTTCTTAACTGAATCCTGAGCTGTTTTACTCCCCAAATTCTTGTAGAAATAACTCTCGAGAGCACAGTGGGACTGAAAAGATGTTTGACAAAGATAGGAGAGTGAGCTCAGTGACTCGAGTCTAGTTACCAGCAGAGAGAGAATTCTCTAAATCCCATCCCACAGCTCGTTGCCACAGTTGCAGGGTCAACAGGTACCACCATTCTGAGGAGTTAAAACAGGATTTGCTCAGATTATTTCATCCTAATTGTATAAGGAACACTAAATTGGTCAAAGTTGTTTTGGAAACAAATATTACTAAACACTTTATGGATTAATTACAGTTATCACTTCATTAAGCAGCACCTAAGACCTTGTGATCGTTGCAGATGTGGGCATTTCCACATGATGTCCAGTGGGATCACAAGCAGGTCACAGCTGGTATTTCCTCATGGTTCATTACAAGGAGAAGGGGGAGGAGTTGGGAATATTTATTCTGTTCCTGTATGAGAGTCCCAGAACAGATGGAGAACTCTCACAATACCAACAACTACAGCAGGGTACTCTGAAATTACAGTTAGAGGGGGAATGTTGCTGAAATACAGCAAAATTTGTATTTTGAACTTCAGCATAAAACCAAACCGTAACTTATGTTACTTGCAACATAAACAACTGAATAAAAAAATCATTTCATACCTGTATATTCAAAGAGACACTGATCAGAAAATTTGAAGCAGCAGCAAGTAAAACACCCAAGAGCTGAGTCTGCAAGATCAGAAAACAAATACAATATTTATTTAATAAGAATAACATAACAGTGGTTTTCTGATAGCACATTGCAAATTAATTAGAACCAAATTAACGCACTTTTAAATCACTGAGTAAATGAATGAAAAATATCTTTGCACAGTTGACTAGAAATTAAGTGGTAAACAACTGGGAACGGAAAGGGCATCCAAATGCAGGAGGTGGTTTTGCTGTCCTTCAGGAGAACACCTTCCCAAGGCTCACCAAAGAAAACACTGTCTCAGCTGAACACCACACACAGTATTCTCCTTTTCCAGAGGAGACCTGTCTTCCTACATCATCCAGAAGGAAACTCACCAGCAATCGAGCCACTGATATTGGAACACCATTCCAATGCACAGGGTGGCCCTGCAGGGGCACAGGGGAGGGGGTTTCCCCTTCTGAAGCCTTGATGCACAGCATCAGATCCTGAGCCTTGCTCCTGCCCCCTTCAGAGGTGGATTACTGTGTCTCCTCTCATCCTTCTGCACACACTGCAGCTTCAATAAAGCAGCAGTTAAATCCAAACTGTTTTCTTGCTCTCAAAAACGTGTTCTTTTTGAATGACAACACACTCCCTCATGAGAGGGTGGAGAAATGGCCTGGTCAGGCTCATCATGAAGGGTTTAAGGAAAAATAGGCAGCAGGGAATAGAAAACAGAAACCACCACTTCATTTATCCCATCATTGTATTGCTTTCACCTCAGTAATTACAATACATCCACACTACCAGCAGCAGAGAACTCTCTGTGGGGCTCTTTTTGTTTCAACAGCTGATCCTACCCCCATGGCTGCAACTCTGGAGAACTCCTTGCAGCTCCCTATTCCCAGCTTTCAGACATCTGAGCAGGACTAGAGAGGCAACCAGCACTCCAGGGAGGAAACACAGATCAAGCCAGCCCAAAGAAGGGTCTCCATCCAGCTCTGGAGGTAAAACCTGCACACAGCCAGTGGGGCAGAGGATGAGGCTGTGTGTTCCATCTGTCACCCCATAAAGAATGTACAAAATCAGATCCATGATGATGGCCTGAGTACCTGCCTCCAGAGATGGTGCATGGAATGCCCTTTTGGGGGCTTTACACCCTGCCTGAGCAGACTCCTCTGGGAAGTCTTCCAGAGCCCTGCATCCCTGGTGTCCTCTCCAGAACAGGGACTACTTTCATACCCCTGGGGTTGCCTCATCAGGTACTTGTGAGCTGGGCTCAGATAGCCTCTTTTTGGCATTTCAAACATCTTGTGCCTGAACAGGGACCATTTCCTAAGTCAATCCTCTTCTTACAGGTTCCAGAAATTGCTAGGAACAGAAAAGAGGTCAAAACCTCATATCTTCTCAGTATTTCCCTGGAAATAAGACTGAGACACACAGAACTTGCCTGTGAAATACTGAGATCAGCATTGCCCTGAGCTGAGGCTGGGACATGGGCCTGTGGTTCACCTTGCTCAGCAACCCCAGGGCTGTCTGGAGCTGGAGACTGGTCCTCAGCTGGAGCAGAGGTTGAAATGGGGTCTTGAGCAAAGGACAGGGTGGGGGAGCCCCAGGGGTGGGCATGGGCAGGACTGTGGGTGCCCTCAGAGCCCTGTTGAGGTGACACCCCATTCTGCCTGATTTAAGCAGCCTCCTGTGCCTGCACACAGGGCAAAACAATGCATGTGCATGATCAAGGCAACCTCCTAGTGGCAATGTGGGCTCAAAACTCACCCTTCACTGCTTAGGTCATTTCATTGTAAGGACCACATGTTTCACTTGAGCTCTGCTGTTGGCATATATACTGCACTGCCTGCTCCAGACTGACATGTGTTAATGAGCTCTGGTTAATATGCTGGTAGCACCATGCTTCCAAAGCCCAAAGATTAAAAGCAGAGTAACGTGCCCCAAGGAGGTCAAATCTCACATGGAAGCATTCAGGGAGAGGAGATGAAAGTACAGTAACACCGTGCAGCTGCAGCATGGCAAAACTGTCCTGTGCAGGGTCACACTCAGGCATGCCAGTATTCAAGAGAAGAAGAGGGAACAAAAAGGCTGTAAAGAGGAAAATGAGATTGCAAGCTTCCCAAATCAGAGTGCATCTTGAACCAGCAGCCAGGGCAATGGCATTCAGCAGGGGGAGAGGAAAAATGAGGATACCACATCCCAGGGTAGTGAAACCATGTGTGAATGAAAGATGACAAGCACCAGAAGACAGGTCACCCTATCAAACAAAAATGGTTGCTGTATTGCCCTGAAGGCCACTACAGCTCTTCTGCTCCCATCTCTTCGTGTTAAAACCAGTATTTGTGCTGTCTGCCATTCTGCACTGACTAAATGTTATATGGCCATTATTTATGGAAACCTGTTATGCCTAGAAATTGAACTGATGAGCAGAAAACTCCCCCCAGCACTTCAGTTGTATGTTGTGGGGTCACTCATTAAGGCTACTTAAACAGTTCTGTCTGTATTTCTTTATTTCTGCATTTATTTGTAACCTAAAGGTGTTCCAAATAAATTCACTAACATACTGCTGAAAAAACATGTTTGGTTTTGTTTTTTTCAGTAATTAGGATGTTGTCAGATCCCAGTGGATCTTATAAAAACATATATATATATCTATAGGCTGGGGCAGGGGGAAGCCTTCTAAACTTCTGAGTTAACTCCAAGCAAAAAGAATTCAGAGTCCTTAACTAAACCCAGATTTTTCCAAGAGCCACCATGTGGAATTAGAAGAGGCTTATTCAGCTATTATTATTCAGAGCCCTGGCTATACTCAGTGCTTCCCAGATGTATAAAGAAAACAAGGTCCCTGTTTCAATGGTTTTCATCCACTCAGGTTCAAGCCCTTGTGCAGTACAGAGGGACAGCTGATAAAGGGCAATTAGCATGTTGGCACACGGCTGATTTGCCCATTGTGACATAAAAAGGATCCTGTTCAATATAGAAGGGGAGAATTAAACATTTGGCACCATTTTTGTGAGGTACAAAAGGAGTGAGGAGTCTCCTGGGAAGCAGGTCAGGATACACACAGGTGAAGAGAGGACAGCCTGTGTGTTTTACACAGGTCACCAGGCTGGATTCCAGAGCACAGCAGGTAAGATCCCATCTCATGACTACTACAGCACCTTTGCCTTTACTAGCTTTTACCTTTTGTTGCCTCACAAATGTAAAATAAATATTTTCCCAGAAAAGAAACAAACTGTAAAGGCTGGGAGGTGAGCCTGGTAAGCTATGGAAAGGTGGGGGAACTTGAAAGGATAAAACAATGACAGAAGTGGGAGCCTCTCTATGTTTTTTCATGAGACCTTATTTATATTCATTGAGTTGATTAATTAATGTCCATAATGGATGACAGAGGTGAATATGAATTGGGAAATATACTATATGCTAGAATGGGCAAGGGGCAGAATGGGTTTTACATGGATTCCCTGCATAATCAAAATCCATTTTGTGTTTTTAATACTGTCAAGCTGCAAATAAAAAAAAACCAACCCTCCAAGGGCTGTATAACAGAGGCTCTAAAAATTTCAGTCATAGTTGATAGCATCTTAACAGAAAGATTTTTCTCAAGGACCATCACATGGCATCTCCGTGGCAACTACAGCAATTCTGTAGTGGGAAGAGCAAAATAGGATTATAAAGTTTTGCCAGTTTCCATTTACAGATAGATCCTTGAGCAAAAAAAAAAAAAACCAAACCCCAACAAACAAAAACCTAGCAAAGAAAAAACCAACCTGGGCTCCAGAAGGCAGAACTTTCTGGTTAGCAAGATGATTCTTTTAAATATAAGCAACTGCTGTATTATCAGTGATGCTTTAAACACAAGAGGTCTTGTACTCCAAAATATTAATACACCCAGCTATTGAGATTAAAGAGATTAATGTGATTAGAAGTCAATAAATACAGGAACAGTGTGACAATTCCAAAGCAGGAAAAAAAAAAAATAAAAAGAACAAAAACTACCCCCAAAAAACCCAAACAAATCAAAATCCCAACCAACACAACAAAGTCCCAACAAAGTCCCAACAAAAATGGAAGAGAAATATTTAAGTTTCTAGTTCTCTAGTAGGCTAGAGCCATAATGCAAAGGAAATAGAATCACAAATTACTCCCAAGCTGGACCCTCAAAAGTTTAAACTAGGTTTGAATTGGGAATTAACTATCTGACTGCCAAGTCTAATATGTACATAAACCAAATATTTGAGTTGGTTTTCATGGGCAATTCATATCAACTGGTAAAATTACTTTGTTTTGAGCAGGACAACAGCTTAGTCAGTGGAATGTTAGTTAAGACTCTGGTGGGAATTGTAGCTCCCATGAAGCTGGTTTGGGTCTAGAGGACTAGATGTCAGGAAGAGCTAGGCTTGCCCACAAGAGGGTATTTACTGCTCCACCCCAACCACCATGAAGCCATGTCCAAGGAGCAAGCATCTGCTTTGCCATGGCTCATGGCTGCCACAGGATGAGGAGATTTCCTCCAAAGAAACAGCAAACTTTCCTCTACAGCACAGAGCTGCTCCTGTGGAGGCACAGCAGGATAGAGGGAGGAGAACAGCCAGAGAGTCACTGCTTGCCTGTTTGCTTTGGGATCAGCTGTTGGCTTTGGAGCAGGTGTCACTGCCATATTTCTGAAGGCCTCTGCTCCAGGCCTGCTGTTGATTCATGCACCAACTGTTGGTCTTCTGAAGCTGCTGGCAGCACCTTCCAAAGTCCAGATGAGTCAGAGAGTGGAAAGCATCTCTCCCAACTGTTCCCATGAGCAAAGGCCATTCTGCTGGGCCGAGCCATGGTGACATTATAAACAGGAGCACAACAGTTTCTACATGTCACCAAAACTCCACGTGGAATAATCCCAGCCTCCAGTTTCCAGCTTTGCCAGAAGGTCTCACCTCCTTACGACTGGAGTGCACAGTCTGCTGTTTGCTCAGCTTTATAAAGCCTTGGGATTTCATAGATTCATAGATATTAGGGGTTGGAAGGGACCTAGAAGATCTTCTTGTCCAACCCCCCTGCCCGAGCAGGATCGATTTGAGTTTGAGGATTTGACTTTGATTTGAGGATTTGAGTTTGGTCAAATGACTACTTGATTCTTTTGAATCCTTCAAAGAGTTAATCAGATCCAGCAGACTCTTTGAGATGTGCAAGGATAAGATTCAAACACCTTTTCTGGCAATGCCCAAAGCAGAAGTCAAGGGAATTGGAAGAGAAAGATCAGTCATCCTTCAGCTTCAAGGAACAATAAATCTGTGATTTAAGCCATAGAGTCAGTGGCTGAGCTGGGTATCAGGCAGAAGCTGCACTATGCCCCCAGTCTTTCTGCAAAATACCATTTTGAAGCAGTCCAAAGCAAAACTAATTTCTGCACTAGGTAGGGCTTGTATAACTCATTTCCTTGAATTTGTCTTCTGCACCCCACTTTCTGAAAAATAACAAGAATTTAAATGTTCCCTGTTGCCTAGAAATTGCCAAATAAACGTTCTCAAACCTCTTAAAACAGATTATCATCATTACAAAGCTCCTTTTAAACTGTCATCTTCATCATTAAAAATAAATAAAAAGAAAAAGAAATCGCATGCACATGCTCTTTAAAGTCCACAGAGAAACTGAAAACTCATTTTCCCATAGCAGCCATTGGGAAGGAAAGCATTGAAAACAGAGATTTGGGAAAAACAGCCCAGTGAGAAGCAGGGAAGAGGCACCTGGCAGAGCTATGGCTGGTGCTCAGCACAGCTCCAGTCCCAGGAAGGCAGTTGTTCCAATGTCCTGGCTGAGGTGCCCAAGAGTAGCCACCACCACAGCTTTAGTCAAAGTGAACTGTGAGTTGTCAGCCTAAATGAAAAGGCTTTGCTCACCAGCTTCTGTTGGCTGTCAGGCTGTCATTCAGGCAGCTCTGCCAGCAAGGCTGAAGAGATGGAAGTGTGCACAACAGATGGAAGAGGAGCTGGCCCATTAGTAGCTTTTGGGTCTGTGTGTCCCAAGGCCAAAGCACAGCCCTGAGTTGGTTTGCTCTGTCTGCTGCCCAGCCCTGTGCTGGGTTTTGGGGGGAACTGCCACAGGCAAAACGTGGCTCCTTCCAGCCTTGGTAGGAGAAGCCTAGGCAGGGTGATGGAGGCCTGGGAGCAGCACAGCATCAGGAGACCAGGCTGTTCTGGGACCCAGAGCAGTGCCTGGTGGAAAGCAGAGAAGCAAGTCACTCCTCAGGCTGGCTTGGAAAGCCACAGACCCCAACAGCTTGGGTGCAAGGCTGGCCCAGCTGGCAGGCATGCATTTAGGACCTAAAGTCAGGCATCCTTTTCTAGCAGAGCCTAATTAAATGAGGCACAGCAACACTGCTGGATTCCAACACCAGAGCATCCATCAGCAGTGGCAACAACTGCAGATTGCTCACAGAGGACAGAAGGCAACACAAAGACCTCCCAAGGGTGTTTAAGCTGGGGGATTTCTCATCACACCTGAGAGCAGCCACCACCAGCACTGCTCTTCAGACCACAGCAAGGATCAGGTTTCCAGGCTGCACCACTTGCAGGTCCAGCCTGTGACAGCCTGTGATATATTGTCACAGGACAGGAGGCCACGCATCCATCTGAAGGAGCTGTCAACATTTTAAACCTCAAATATAGAGCCAAAATGATTTATTACCACAACCCACAAAATCAACTAAGCTCTTGAGGTGAGTGTCTGGGCAGCCAGTAATAACTCTGAGTTTATTAAGAGACAGGCAAAGGAAGAAAAAGCAGGAGTTACAAGAGTTACCAAGAGAAAGAAATGACCTCAAGGGGAAGGGAAAGAGCCCCTGTGTGAAGACCTGAAACTGGGCTGATCCACTGAATCACAGCCAAGCTAGCTGGGCACTGAGGGAAGAAATGTTTTCTGAGATGTCCAGAAACATCAAATGTGGACATGGGGGTGCACAGAAAAATGCAGCACTTGGAGAAATGAAGGTTGGCAGCAACACATGGCCCATTACCTGCTCCAAAACCCACAGCACTCCCCACACAACCACCCCAAGGAGTACAGGAGCAGGGATGGGATCTTTTGCAAGTGATAACCCCACTGTGACATGCACATGGGTGTCCCCATGCCAAGGGAGGTCCCTGTTGCTGCCTTCCTCCTGCAGCTCTGCAGGCACTGCCAGCCCTGGGACCTCAGTTCCCAAACCCACAGCAACCCTTGGCTTCACACCCTTGTCTCCCATAAGAGATCCCAGCCCTAGTGCAGGAAGAACCACCAGCAGTTACCAGCCAGGGGCTCTGCTGCTGCTCCAGGGACCCTAGCACAGAAATTCAGAGGTTCCCTCCCCCCTGAGGATGCAAGGCTGAGCAATGCCTCCTGCCATCTGAATATCCATCCAGAAGCAACTGCAGAAACCAGAAGGGAAAGTTTTCAGGACCTTCCCCAGACTATGACCTGCTACTGGGCAGCTCACATTAAAAGAACAGTTATTTGCAAGCCACTTTATGCACAATTTATACTAACACTTTGCATCATAAAAAACTGTTTTGCCTCTTATGCAGCAAAGCTGAAGACTGGAGAGTATCCTCCCATGCCTCCTTTTGGGAAGCAAAACACAGGGAAAAAAAAGTAAATGGCTTAATCAACTTGCAATTAATTTTTATTGTTAGCAGATGCTCCAACTCGCTGTTTCTTGGAGGCCACTTTAGTCTCTGCTGCAGTCACCCAAACACATTGTCAGCACTGCCCGGGACAGAAGCAGCGATGACAAGAAGCAGGGACCCCCTGCTGCAGAACAGCACAGCTCTCTGCCCCAGCCCTGCTCCCAACAGCAGGGGGAGGAGGGAGCGGAGCTCAGCAGCAGGCAGGCCCTGGAAAGGGCTCTCTGGGAGACGGCAGGAAGCAGCAGAAGCGATTTCCCTGCTTTCCCCAAACCCCCTTGTTTCTGAGCCCCAGCACAGTGCTGCACTTACCTTGTGTGTGCTGAACCAGGGGCCAGAGAGGGCCCCGTTCCCGGCCCCCAGCCCCCCGGAGGGTTGGCTCCAGAGCTCCAGCTCCAAAGCAGACAGGGTGCCCACGTCCTCAGGCCCTGCCATGGCTGTGCTGGCTGCTGCCACACCAGGAGGGATTGGGGAGCAGGACCAAAACAGGGCACAAGCGGGAACCACTTCCAGGAAGGTCCCTTCCTCCCCTGGGGAGCATTTATAGCCTAGGAGAGTAAAGGGAGCTCCACAGGTTTTGCTGCTCCTTCTAAGGGCTTGCAGGTGTGGAGGATTGTTTGTTTTGGGATTTTTTACCCTCTCCCTGATTTCCCCGGTGCCCCACCCTGCTCTGAAAAGGCAGCCTGGGAGTTTAACTCCTTCAAATCAGTGAAAATATCTAATGGTAAATTATTAATTCCTCACTGCTAGGTTGCCAGAGTTGGAAGTTGTTCCCACGTGCTTGTAGTCACTTGCACAAACTCCTACTTCTGACATATCTTCCTCACTTGTGTTACTGAATAGTTTCTGTGCCTAGAAAGGCAGGAGCTTGGCAGAAACACCTGGGAGACAGAAACAGGCTTCTAGAGAAGCACAGAAAGGAAGAATTAAGCTACTGAACCTTCAGGTTCTGGACAAGATAACTGCAATCCAGAGACCCCGTACTGTACCTTGGAAGTATTGAGTTGTGTCAGTTTATCCCACTGGTCAGCTAGGCTCAAAAGAACCCAAAGCCCTGACAATGAGTACAGTAGATGAGGGCAAAAATAAGTTATTCTACAACCTGATACAACAGTTTTTCCTGCTCTTAGGAAATTGGGATTGAATGCTTAGTTCCAGTGGGACTAGTGGTCCTACCATCAGCAAGAAGAGGTCAGCTTGCAGGAAAGCAGGCTGAGGACTGAGCTTCCAGTAGGGAAGGACACACAATCCCTAATAAAAATGCACAGCAGCAAAGTTGACTGCAGAGAGAGAAATGAGGTTGCAGCCCCTCAGTGTCATTAACTTGTTTGAAAATGGAAGGAACATGCAATTACAGGAACGAAAATGAAGTTAAATGAATATTTTCCTGCTTGCCTACATAACCAATGCCTGCATTAGCCCCGAGGATGTTACCTGAATCCAGCAAGAAGGTGACAGAGGACAGGCAGAAGTGGCAAGGTCCACTTCCATTAAGATGATGATATTTCACTCAAAATACAAAACCTTGCCTTACCACAAGAAACGTTTTGTTCATGCGTGTGGCCTAACTTGAAATACCAGTTTCTGTGACTGCAGCTCCAGTATAAATACTGCAGCCATGCAGACATAGGTACACTGGAAAAAAACCAGCTCTGATATTTCATGGTTATGGAAATTGCTGCAGACTGTTTTTCCAGTGTTGTGTAATTATTCTCCAGAGTCTAAGCTTACATTTACAAAAGAAAAAAAAAAAAAAAAGTAGGTTTTAGGCAATTTGGGTTATGGTTGCAAAAAGCCCTTTAAAGTGGAACTGGAGTGTAAACTACTTGCAGTGGTATTTGCCCATCTAGAGAGAGCTGAAACAATAGCTGAGAGGGAAGCGTGAATGGACCCATTCTTCTAACCCCGGTGCTAAACTGGAAGTCTGCTGACAATTTAAGTGTCAACATCAGCTACTTCAAGGCAGATCATTTGAGCAGAAACACCAGGCTAATGCTCTTATTTGTCATCCTCAATTTGCACTTGTTGGATAGCGTGTCCTGAGGCAAAGAGGAAGCAACTGGTTGTGAAAGGTTGTTGGGCTGAGGAAAGTTCTTCTGTTCCTCTGCCTCCTTCACCCACAGTCAGCTCTGCCACAGCCTCTTCCCCAGGCTGGGCAAGTTGTCTTGGGTAGCACAAAGCTGCAGTGGAGCCACCAGCCTGCCCGGGACCTTTGCAGTGTGGTTCTCTGTTGCCAAAACCCAAGGAACTTCAAGGACTGAACGGGAGTGTTAAGGGGAGGAGGAGGAGGGGAGCAGCCTGCAGCATCTCTAGAGGACCCTTGCTGTTGTTTTGCTTCATTCTTGTTGGGCCACTGCCTAAAATACAAATGTGACTGTGGTTTTCTGTTGCATCAGAAAGCCATTGGAACAGGTTTTCTGTCATGCCTGTGAGGAGCCCTGGTGGAGTTGCTTTTGAAGCTGCTCTAGCAGTGATGGATTGCTGTTCCACACTAGGCCCAGACGTGCCCACTCTCTCTAAACACACCAGGGGCTCTTATGGCAGCTTCTATGAAAAATCGGATTGTCTTGCTTGTATAAGGGCCCAAAATCACTCAGGTTAATTTAACCTTCCTTTGTGCTGTAAGCCAGACTTACTAAGAAAGTAAACAGCATTTTAGAAACTATTTCTGCTCAGTTACCACCCTCCATTAGAAAAAAACCCCAAAACAAAGCACCAGTACATGCAAATGCCTCTATACTTCTACATTGCTGCTTTCAGGCTCAAAGTGATGCTGAGGTGGTTGGAATAAAGGTATTAAAGCTCTTGTGACTGGCACTTAAAATATTCTGAGGAAATGCCCCAGGAACTGGAGGCAGGAGATGGGATCTGCAGGATGCTTTGACTGGGAACAATATTTCCAATGTTCGTGACACTCGTTGTGTGGTGAGATTCTGCCCAAAGTCAAGTTCAGTTTGAGGTTCCTTCAAAGCAGGGGTGTCCTTTGCCAGGTGGGCCAGCAGACCAGACTAGAGCCACTTCAAAACTATGGCAGTGTGAGGTGCTCTCAGTGAGCACCACGATCCTTTAGCAAAACAGCACGGTGGAGATCTGGCACGAGAGTCAGGGTCACATCCCTGGGGACATGTTCAGAATGCACCATATATGATTACCTGCACGTGTATTTTGGGTTGTTGTCTTTGTTGTACTGTGGGGAATGTGGGGTGGCTCAAAAAAATCCCTCAGGGTGAGTATCTTCAGAAAGGTGACACTTGACTCTGTCTTCACACCTAGGTGAAGGCAACAGAAGTGCCAAGTTTGTGTCTGGCTGTGGCAGCTGATGCATGTCAGAGGCAGGACAGGGCTCATTCTCCCAGCGAGTAGCATCTTGCTCCCTTTGAGTAGCACACAGTGGGAGGCAGCACCTGTGAAGATGGAGCAGCTACTGCTTGAGTTGGTTTGCAAAATCCAAGGTTGATTAAACGGAACAATCTGCAAGGTGACTCCTCCAATCTGTGACTCCTCCCATTCCATTGCCAGTCATTTTAGGATAGAGGAGATGAGGCTATGCAGTCTGAGAAAGTACACCCACCTTCTCTAGTGGCTCCCATCAGGACCTTAACAGCTTAGGTTACTTCTCAGCAATGGAGACACAAGAGAATATAGTGGGTTTTAATTGACTCCTTTGCTTTGATGCAGTATTTCTATCTGATACTCTTTGGCCAAACAACAGGCTCTCTAAGAGAAGGTGATGTTCCTCTGTTTGGTCACAACGAGACTGGAGGCTACAGTGGGTGCTTTGTCACCCTCAGGTTCAGATGGTCTGGGATGGTGCTTGATCCACGTGTCTTCCTGAACTCTGGTTTGTCTGATCTTTGGACCACGTGAGCCAACAGAGTCATTATGCAATTTCCTACTTCTAGTTGCTTTAGTCTCCCAAAGTCATCCACGGATTGCTTGAGCTGGCACCAGGGTCACTTCATCTCAGATACTAATCACTTGGGTGTCTGCAAAGGAGACAAGGGGGCTTTTTGTGTTTGCTTGGCCATATCCCATCACTTCTCTGAGCTTACACTTTGTCACTGCAGCTGAACAACATTCTTAGCTGAGAAGAGTCCACATCCTTGACTACTGCACTCTGGCCACAGGTACCAAGATTCCCTAAGCCAGGACATGGCAGAGGTTGTGGTTTCCCTCTCTGCCAACCAGGAAAAAGGGGGTTCCTGCAGGGTACATGCCTTGGTGTGCCTAGGGGGGACTGCAGGCCAGGCACACCCCGTGGTGTTGGTGCAGCACAGCTTGTGCAAGAAGTGTGCAGCCAGCCAGTCATCTGTATGAGCAGCTCCCACCTCCCTTCCCCCAGCAGCTTTACAGGCCCGTGCTGCAAATATGTGCTACTCCATATGCTATCAATTACAGTCCTGCTGCAACTTGCTTTCCATCTTGAAGCCTACAAATGTACAAAAACCAGGAGTGCTGGAATCAAGATGTACATTACAGACCTTGAAGAAGGCTTTTGTATTCCTTTCTGGATGGTGGATCAGCGAGAGATTTGCAGACTTTGGACATTTTCATTTTTGCCTTTTAGGCCCTACCAATTTAGGCTTAATCCCGATCCTTTTGAAACCAATGGCAAAGTTCCCAGTGACTTCAAAGGAGATGGTCTGGGCTCTCCAGTAAGTTAAAGAACAATTTTAAACAAACAAACTTCAGAAGGATAAGAATTGCATTTTCTCTCTCCATTAGGCACGCAACTTATTTTCACCAAATGTAAACGTTACCTGGACAGCTAAGCAGTGATGTGGTTTTTATTATTTCTTTAGGAGGCTACAGTACCCAAAGTATATTCCATACATACTTCTTCATTTAGGAGCCAAACATAGCTATGTAAAGTGAGCAGCTTGTTTACAGTAGGCCCTTGTGGCTTGCTATCAAATTAGTGGCAAATCAGGACTGGAGTAAACAGAGGTCAAAGATCAAACCCACAATTTCACATAAAATTCCAGAGCATGTACACAACATTTAAAATGCAGAATCTTCAAATCACAAGACCATCAACTGCTCTTAAAACTAATCAAAAGCAGTAAATGAAATTTAAACATGATTTTAATCCAAATTTTAATGGAACAGATACATCATGGATATCTTTTAAACCATGACAGCTGACTCCATGCTACTTATTCTCACTCTCCATGAAACAAGGGTTTGGTACATCTCACTCACTACTCATACATGACATCTGGCTTCTTTTTCTCCTTTTTGAAATAAAGATTCAGTAAATTACAGGAAAACTGTTACCACCTAAGACTTCAGAGTGCTCAAGCCCTTGGCAGTTTTGTACCACTCTTTTCAGTGCAATGATCCTCTGCATTCCTAATGGGGAATGGTAAGATGCTGTTTGCTCCACTCGGTGCTGGAACGAGCAGTCAGGTCCCTTGGCTGACAGTCCCTTATCTGGAGGCTGGTGCCCATGCAAGTGTCTTGCAGGAGATCCAGGGCCATGGCAGCCACCTATGTATGCATTAGACTAGCCCCAGACAGCCTCAGTCTGGGAGGAATCCTGTTTCTGGACCCAACTAAGGGAATGTAAGAATGCAGACTCTTTAAAACTGAAACTGATTTGTTTAATGAAGATTTGGTTACTGAATGCCACCAGATGTCAGCATACACTATCTGATTAAAAGCAAGTGTCTAAGACCTCTGAGAAGTGAGCAGTGATAAACTGCTTTCTGTCTCATGGAAATGATGCACTGGATTAGCTTTGCTGTGGGAAAAATTATGGCAGAGATTAGCTGGAAGAAATTACTTGTGAGGTTTTGCTCAAATATCTGCTCAATCCTTCCATCCTTGGTGGGGCCCCATCTGTCTTCCCATCACCCCTTCTCCCTGTCCACAAGCCTGGAAGACATCTGGATCAGCCAGTCCTTTGGATCACCCAGTTTAATACCTGCTAAAACAAGTATTAGACTATAATCTATGTATATGAAGGTTCTATTTTCTCCTACTGAAATTAATGACACGGCTCTTCAGAGCAAGGGCAAGCCTTTGGGACCCTTCAGCCAGGCTTCTTCCCTGTCTCTTATTGCCTGTCTTATGGCAGGACCTGCAAAACAACCAAACATCCCCAGTCAGCACCATGATGGCCTGATAATTTAAATCCTGTACACACATACTACACTCATTGTACATTTTCCTCTTCCTTTGGTCATATGCTCTTTTTAAAAGAGCTAAAGCATCAAGGCTTTGCAGTGTAGCCTCGGCCTTGATGGGCCCTTTCAAATCTTTTTTTCTCAATGAACATGTACAGAGCTGGAACTGATATTCTGCCACTGTAAATTTTGACCTAAATCTGTCATTATTCACAAAGACACCAAGTCAGAGAACACTGATCTATCAGAAAGCAAAAGTCCAAATAAAATAGCCAGAACCCATGAAGCAACCAGGCAGGGTGACATTCCTTTGGAGCTGGGAGTCAAAGTGCCATACAGCTGAGTTTTCCATCACGGCTCAGAGGCTTAATTTAGTCTTAAGGATTTTGCTGTGTTTGGCTCACTCTCTGGGCATACAGCAGCTTTGGTTGAAAGTCCAGCACAAGAGCTCCAAGTGCACTGGCACCCCTCCAGACTTCACAGCCGTGGCTACTGTGCTGCAGCAGATAAATTCTGCTGGAGACACGTGCTGTTATCACCACACACCAACACAGCAGATCTGTTGCTTTGAGGAGGCTTCAGAGGATGCACATGCATAGAGAAGGCACAGAAAGTACAGTACTTCTGGATACTATCAATGCCACTGCCTACGTGCTGTGCAGCTCCTTTGCTCCTGCTCAGCCAGTCTGGTGCACCCCAGAAGCATCAGATGTCCACACCAGAGGCACACGTATGCAGACCATCTGTGCAGCAAGCTCACTGCATGTGTGTAAGCAGCAACATCACAGAAACCCAAGCAATCCAAGGGCAAAAGATTCGTCAGGTCTTTCAGTCTCATTCATGGCATAAACTGGAACAATCTGAGGACAGCTCTGTTTTCATTGATTGAAGTGTCACCTAAAGAAGGGCATGTCCTGCTTGTGTTTTAAGTCAGTGACCTAGCAGGCCATGTCCTACCTGTGGTTTATGTCAGTGGCCTGGCAGGCCATGTCCTGCCTGTGGTTTAGGTCAGTGGCCTGGCAGGCCATGTCCTGCCTGTGGTTTATGTTAGTGGCCTGGCAGGCCATGTCCTGCCTGTGGTTTATGTTAGTGGCCT
>JAOEGS010020096.1:75781-92145 GCA_025447755.1 Corythornis vintsioides
GCAGGCCATGTCCTGCCTGTGGTTTATGTTAGTGGCCTGGCAGGCCATGTCCTGCCTGTGGTTTATGTTAGTGGCCTAGCAGGCCATGTCCTGCCTGTGGTTTATGTTAGTGGCCTGGCAGGCCATGTCCTGCCTGTGGTTTATGTTAGTGGCCTAGCAGGCCATGTCCTGCCTGTGGTTTAGGTTAGTGGCCTGGCAGGCCATGTCCTGCCTGTGGTTTATGTCAGTGGCCTGGCAGCCCATGTCATGCCTGTGGTTTACGTTAGTGGCCTGGCAGTAAGAGGAGGGAGCAAGTAGTCAAGAGATTGCTGCAGGAGTGCCCAAGTGCCTCCTTAGCCTCCCCTAGCCATGCTTTGGGGATCCCCCCACTTTGGGGATAAGGCAGGCACCTCCCTTCAAATCACTGGAATATCCTTCAATAGAATTTGGGTGCCTGTGTGCCTTTGAAGATCCGATCTGTGCCTCAGAAACCTTGTTCCACTGAATAGCCCATTGACTTCAGAGGAAGGAAACTGCGTATTATAAAATCTGTATTCCAAAACCACAGTGAAACCAGCCCTGGAGTCAGATACTTTATGTATTACAACCTTGACAACACTTACATATGGTGGCAGTGAACTGAAACAGTATGATAAGTTCCTATCTGGATTGGATCTCTTTTAAAAAGAAGAAAAAAAAAAAAGTGATTTAAAAATAAAAATTATGGTATTTTGGTAAGTCCATAAAATCCCTGCAATATTAAACATAAAACCTAAAATAACCTGAGGCAAACTCCAGGATAACTGGACTGAGAGTGCACTTCTTTATTCCAAGAAGTAAATTGCTAACATGAATATCACACATGTCTCTGTGTGTGTGAGTGTGCTTGGAGCAGAAGAGCTCAAATATATTTAATAACCAGGCAATTGATACCACAAAGCTTGTATATACACAATATTGCTTGTTAAAATATTTGGAGAATTGGAAACAAGCCTTCTTCACAAAGGACAAAATCTTTTTATGCCTTTGTGTTTTAAATTAAGATTCAATAGGTTTATTTCCTTAGAAGCTCTGTTTCCATAAATGTACCATTTTTGCCCTTTAAGAACAGATAAGATATCCTGATTCTAAACTAACTTTTACAAATGCCAGAGATCAAAACCCAATGTTTTTTGCTTTAATGCAGCAATGCTAACTGTAGTGTTTCAGAAGCGCTGCTTGTAAAACCATCCAAACAAATAAAACCTACGGAGATCTCCAGAGAGATAAAATACTTATTTTGCCTGTGTTGTGATCTTTGTGTTGTTTGGGTTTTTTTCCCTAGATATGGACAGTTTTGTTAGAATGTGTATTCAATTCTTAAAAAAACCCCAATTCATATAGAAAATACCTCCATCAGGGATGCTCTACCAGTTTTTAACTTCTTTTGGGGAAAGGATTTATTGTCTTGCCAGAAATTTGGTTCCTTATTTAGGGACCATAGAACATTCCTTCTTATATTTATTGTCTTTTTTACTCTATTATAATAATTTTAAGAGGAATAGATCTTTTTACCTCAGACTGCGTGACAGTGCCCCCTTTTTCAGCTTAGACATGAGGAACTGATCTTCAGTCTGAAAATACCTTTTGTATTATTAGAAAGCCCTCTGCAATAGTTTACAGACTGTTTATGATAGTTTTGAACATGATGGAAAGAAAAAAAGAGCAGTATAAATTGAAATCAAGCTATACCAGACAAGGAAACGTATTATACAGGAGAAGATTTACAGGATTTCAATCAAGAGTGGCTTATGTGTGGAACACATGGAGAGATTGCTGTTTGGTTATTGTGGATCCTCCAGTTCCTCATGCAGTCTTTGAACATGTGGAATAAAAGGATTCCACCCAAATCTCAAGCCTGCGAGGTTTTTCTTTGACCTGCAACATACTCTCCTAAGTGGAACAGGTTTTATGGGTTTCTCCTGAAAGTCAGTGATCAAATCCCAGACCCTCGTGTGGTTGGGGAGAGCCCATTTCCAGGCCACTGCAGCACAGGGTTTTTCAACTACCAGCAGAATTTCAAGCAGGAACCTATTCAGGTTCTTTATTAATTAAAGTGTGCAATTCCTGTTATTTCAATCAGCACAGTTTTTAGTGTGCACAGCTATCTTCACTTATATAGATTCTCTGTGAGAAATGGTATTTTTGAGCTTGAGGGGTATAACAGGTATCCCTTAACTTTGTACATTGGATGCAAGATGTGTTTGCCCTTCTGTAAGGTCTTGTCTTGTCCCCTTGCCTTTTCTGTTTTCGTGTTATCCTTCAGGATGAATCTTTTGCATGTGTACATCCTCCCTTTTCCCCTTTGGCCTGGATTATGGGGATAGCAAAGCAGGGGTAAGCCTGTGGTAGACTTCTGAAGTTGCATTTATTTTACCTCTACAGCTCCAGAATTTGCAGCTTTTGAAAATCCAAATGTAGACAAAGACTACCAGAAAGAAAAAGAAAAAAATCATAGAAAATTTTGTAATAGAAAAGACAAAAAATTAATGAAGAAAAGCAAATTATTAATTTGAAACATTTCAATGGAAACCATATTTGCCAGGCATTTTGGTTGTTGTGGGTGACCTGCCAACCTCCCGTGTGGCTTGCAAGTGTTCCCTGAGTAGCTATGTCAGGGGTTTTAAACAGAGTATTGCAAGGACCAATCTTTTGTAATAAATCAGTTCAGTACTAGTAGCTCAATTCTAAGTTTTCTGTAGATGTGAATATAGATTCCTCCAATCTCCACATTTTCAACAGAGAAGGGTGTATTTGGTATTTTCTAGTTTAAAAAATCCTGCATTCTGGCAACACCTACACGTGCCCAGCACAGACCAAGACTCCAGTGTGCAAAATAATAATTCTTTTCCCTGGTGATGATTTTCACATGGAAACCAACAGCAGCTTGGACTTTGCTCTGTGCAGTTTGGTTCAGTGCTCCAAGGTACTGAAAGCAGCAGCTGGAAATCGTGTTAGATCTCTGTGCAGCCACATCAGAGGCAGTTTGCTTGGCTAGGATTCCTCTGCCTGGTGGTGCACACTCCCCTTCCAGCATGTGCTGGTGCTGCTGGACTGTCAGAGAGAAAGCCCTTCCTTTGCTCATAGCACTTTGAAAGGCTTCCCTGTGAGCTCCTTCTCAGGGGAACTGTGTGTGACAGTGGTGGTTTTGAATTCAGTGAAGTTCTGCCACGGATGGCTCAGGTATTGTACCCCTCCCAGGCCCAGGCTCTCACCTGCAGTTTATACTTCCCATTTATCCAGTAGGGGATGATGGCAGACAAAGAATTCCAGGTGACCAGAGGTTTCAGAGGCTTTTGTTTTGGGTAGTGCCTAGAGCAATTCTATATAGGAACCTAGCTTTGTACATCTCCTACTGAAAACCTTCTCACTTTGAGGCACTCTATCCAGACACCAAATCAAATCCTCCTTCACCATATAAACTATGCACATACTACAGCATGTCAAAACAACACGTTGCTTCAAGTTTGCTTAAGAGTCTGTTGTGAGCAGTCCCACGACCACCAGCCCCGAGAAGACCCTGTAAAGCAAGGCAGGGTGGGCATAGGGTGACTGAAGACACATGAGCAGAGAACATCACTTTGGTATCACCTGGGAATTCACCTAATCTGCAATACAACCAGCTACCCTTTGGATTTAACCTTTCCTTATATATAATTAAACCATTGATAAATGTAAATTAGCAGTTCTTGTAGGTGCTATTTTTGCTTTCTGCATAGCTGCCTAACAGCAGGGACCCAGGGAAATGGGTTTTGGAGAAATACAATTTAAATAGAGGAGACAAAAAGCATAAAACCACATTTTAATTTATATTTATCCTGGCCTAAAAGCACTGACTGCCCCTTCAGTCTCAGTCACGTATGTAGCCTGTTAATTGACACTTTCCTATTCTTGGTCACAGCCTATTAGGAGAAGAGGGGAGATTTTTTGCTTTTTAATAAAAATAAAATGCAAAATAGCAAGCGTGGTCTAGTTCTCTGAAGGCCATTAAAAAGGGAAAGCAAACCAAAACAAAGAAAACCAAAGCAAGAAAAGCTGGCTGGCACTGGACTGGTGCTGAGGGCTGGGGCATGGAGCTGAGTCTCCCACCACTCCAGGATCTCAGAAGGGAGCAGGACCATTGCCCCTGGCTCTCTAGCTGACTGGTAGTACATAGGGTCATAGAATCATAGAATGGTAGAAGCAGATACTTCAAAAATCCCAGGTCTCAGCTTCACATACAATTTGACATTTGCACTCGATAAAAAGCCCGCCCAGGACAGTGCAGGGAGGGACAGAGAGTAAGAGGCAGGAGAGCCCAGGAAGAAAGGAACACTGAAAAAGGCTTGGATGCATTCAGCACCTTGCCACACACATGGTCACTGCAGGGGGGAAAAAGATGACAGTAATAATCACAGCATCACTGCTTTGCAGTTGGTGCAGTGCAAGGGCCAAAGCACCTGCTGACTGACTGCTCCCTGTCAGCAGGGAGAGCAGGGATTCTCTGAGCTGCTTGGTCTCACTTGTGACTTTTTTCCTCACATAAAACTCCACTGACTGCAACTAATTTACACCTGAGCTAATAAAAGCAGAAGCTGTTGTAATTACTTGTTCCTCAAACACCAGAGGAGAATCTGGAGTGAAGAGCCTGGTTTAGGATGCTTTTCTCTTCCCCAGTTGGTAGGAAGCCAACATTTTCTGTCAGAACAATGTCACAGGAATGTGGCAATGGACATCTGTAGAACTGAGCCTTTCTGTAAGCTCCTTCTAACACCTCCTCAGCACCTAAGAGATTCATTTACCCCTCTTTAGCTTTTAGAGCTGGCAAGAGAACACCCAACAGCCTGAAGTGCTGCATCTCCAGCCACAGGTAAGGTTTCCCTCTCCAATGGCTCTTGGATGCTTCAGAGCTGACAGCAATGATCTCCTTCTCCAGCTGGTGCCAGTAGTTCAGAGAGCAAACACACAGATCATCTTTCTGCAAAATCCTAAATGCCTGAATTACATGTAAACACCTTTGTGCAGGAGAGAGTTTCCTCCACAAATGGTGTCTCTCTTCAGACAGCAGATCCTGTTGCCACCAGTTTCTTATACCTTCCAAGGGAGACAGTAGCAACCCACGTGTCCTCCTGTGTAAAGCCACTGATCTCAACGTTTGTCTGTGTGCCTGCAGAGACATAATGAAAACTGCATGGTGCTGGAGGCTGCGGAGCCCAGGAACACCCCGTGTGCTGCAGGCAGCAAGAGCTGGCTCTGAGTTAAAACACTGGCTTTCTGGCTTTGGATTTGTTTTCTTTTATTGCTTACTCACTAAGAGGGAGAACATTTGTCACGTGCGTGTTTCTTCCAGCAGCTCTCCCTTTCTCTCTTTCTGCACAGTCTTCAGCTGGCTTGTGCAGCACATGCACTCTCTCTCCTACACCCACTTAACTCCCAAGGTCTCTGCTCTTTACACCAGAATGTCTTTTTTTTTTGACTAGAGCAGGCACTGAGCCCTACCGCGGAAAGCAGAGAGGCAGAAGCCACCCTGTCCCCAGGGAGCAGAGGAAGGCGTAGGCAGCGCATCCCGCTCTACAGGGGAAGCCCCTTGTGTCACCCTGCCGTGAACCAACACGCCCTGCTGACCAGAGGAGCCCCGCCAGTCACCACTGCTCCTGGCCCCGTGCAAGAGGAAAACGCTGTCGCTGGAAACAGCCTGAGGGAGTCGAGCTCATTCAAGCCATGAAAATGAAGCTTCATCCTCACAGAGCAGCAGAGCCCAGTGAGCCCATCCTCACTCAGCGTGCAGGGGCAGCAGCCCCTTCCCCTCCAGGGCCAACCTGTCCTGCAGCAGCTCCTTTCAGATGCCCCTGCCCCCGTTGCTTTCCACACCAGCATCCTCCTGGACTGTTGCTGGGATTGGGCCAGAATGACCCTTCACAGAGCTGCTGCTTGACAAAGATCTCTCGTGGTGGCCACGGTGCCTCTCCCTCCAGCAACAGCCCTCGGACACACTCAGAGACCCAGAAAGGGACATTTTCTCCCAGCTCAGACCCCGCTGCTCGCTCAAGGGGCTCTCTGTATTCTCCAGGATGGGACCTTACACATCTATACATACTTAGGGCTTGACATTGCTCCATTTCCTGCAAGCTGCTCCCTAACAGCCTGCTTTGATTTGAGTCCATGTGGCCAGGCAGGATATTATCAGCCAGGAAAACAGAGAAGCTCCTGATATTGATATGATGTACTGATATTTATGAAGAAAAAATATATATATATATTTTTTCCCTCATTATTTCCTCCTAGGGCTTCCAAATATACCTTAACTTAGAGCAGTAGTGCAGTAAGATGTCCCAGCTTTGAGGGAGAACAGAGCCAGCCTATTGCCCCTTCCCCATCTTGTAGGAATAAAAATGTGAGAACTTCTGTGATCTTTCATGTAGGTGAAAAGTTAAGGCTAAAGTCTTAGATGGTGCCCATTCACTGCCTGACACACTCACTGCCCTCAGGATTCACACAAGCTGGACTGCAATTTTGAGACCTTTCTGCTTCAAAAATTGCCTTCTTTTTAGAAAGAGACATTCCTGCATTTATTTTGTCTTGGTGTGATAGGTTTTTTCCCTTCCCAAGTCTAAGACTTTGTACTTGCCTTTATTGAATTTCACCTAATTGCTTTCAGACCATTTCTGAAATTTATCAAGCTCATTTCAAATTCTTCTCGTGGCCCCCAAAGGGCCAGCCAGCATGGTCTCACGTGGGGAGTTCTTCCAGCATGTTTGCTCTTCCATCATTCCAGCCATTCATGAAAACAAGGCATGGGAGCAAGCCCAGGACAGACTTCCAGGAACCCTCATGCATGAAACTATTCCTGTTTGTCAGCAGATTCTCAAGGATTACGTTCTGAGTACCTTCTAAACCCCATTTTCTGAGTAATTCTGCATCCTTCCCATAGCAGCTGAAGCTGAATCAGGCTGCTCAGTCTCTCCATGAGAACATCAGAAAGATGTCAAAACTCTTCCTAAAGTCAGGATAGGTCACATCCACTTCCCCCTTTCCGTGAGGTCCACTTCTTTTCAAGGAGGTAACATGTTCTAACAGTTCTCCTGTTTCTTACCATATTTTTTTCCATCTAGGTGCTCCTAAATAAACACATTTATTTGAATGACTTTAAAACATTGCAAAGCTGCCCAAGTTGTACATTTTCTGATCCTTTCTCCACCCCTCATGCCTTTTCAAGGAGGTATTTTTATCTCTCTTCACTCTGCAACACTGCCACAATTCAAAGTCAATTGCTTCTGGTTAGAGACTGCTTTTGAAAATCCTTTGGCTACCCAAGTTTTATTAAGCTGTTCTGCATGAAAAGTCTAACCCACCACAATAAACTTCATATATATCCCCCCTGCTTTCTCCCAAACCACTGTCCCTTTCTTCTTATAAATTATATTCTGCATCTGTTTGAAAATTCTAATTTCCCAGCCATGATTTTTTTCCCCTTCTACATCAGCTGCATTCACTGAAACCTTTCTGGTTTGGTTGGATTTTTGTGCAGGTCCTGCTGTTGGCAACAGCTTTGGGTCTTTTCATTCTTTCTCATAGCTGCCTCATTGTTGTGTTGTAATTTCTACTCAGCTTAAGAACACACCCTTGTTTCTCCTTGGATGAACAGCCGAAGAGGAGCTCCTGAGTGCACCCCTCAGGGTAAGAAGATCCAAGGCCAGGTTGGCTGGGTCTGAGCAGCCTGGGCTAGTGGAAGCTGTCCCTGCTCTTGGTAGGGGGGTGGAACTAGATGATCTTTAAGGTCCCTTCCAACCCAAGCCATTCTATGATTCCGTGAAGGTCCAGGAACCCCAGCAAAAGGCTTCAGCTGAACTGGGGGAAGATGATGCTCTGAAGAACAGGCTGACACAGCCCACGAGTGAACCTACCTGTGAGTTGAACAGGGAGGGCAAAGGTGGGACAAGAACAACCTGTGGTGGGCCCAGGGATGGCTTTTCACAGTGAGCTTGTACCTTAGGGTTCCTCCAGTGACCAGGCAGATGTGCAGGAGGCTCCAAGCATCTGCACCAGCAAGTTCTGTCACAAACCCAAAAAGCTGATATTGCAACTTTGGGCAGGAAGGGGACAATGGCCAGAAATTGTCTTTTAAAAACTGTTTTGTAAAGAATTGAAATAGGATAGTTCAAGGGGTGTTTTGGTTCAAAGCCAGCTTTTTTTCAATTGCAAGTGAATTTATAATTTTTAAAAGATGATATCAACATCAGAGATGTTTCTAGATTATTACTCAGGCTGTGCAGATGAAGGGGGCTTTGTGGATGTATGGCTGCTCCCTCCAAAAGAGCAATGCCCTGCCTTTAGGATGGAATTTCCATCATATTCCTTTCTCACATGTTAAATATTTATCCTTTTTTTGAGGAGGAAATGTAGGACAGGCAGGAGTGATTGCTGTGGGCCACAAAATGAGACAGGGTGAGCTGGAGCAGAATTCAGGAGCTAAACCTGGCTTCTCTGGGCTGCACCCTGATGAAGTGGGAAACCTGCCATTCAGTGATTTGAGCTGAACAGTGCTAAAATCTTGAACTTCAGGCAAGGATGGCTCAATTTGACACAGCAAAGAAGTGGACTCCAGCAGAGCTGATCACCTGAGGAGGCTGAAGGGTCGATTGGCCATTTCCCCCTGCAGAAAGGGGCTTGTAAAATCACAAGGCAGCCCTTCTGGTTTGGCCTGGGGTAGTGAAGCTTTGCCTCTGTCCTCAGCAGCATCAGATAGCTCTGTTCACTCCTGAGGTGCGTGCTGGAGAAGTCATGGCAGGGGCTGGCCCTGCTGGAATGCCATGACTTTTAACAAGTATAAAAGTCAAACGAGTTGTTGGTCATCAAAATATCTTCCCAAGATCTAATCATGGAAAATTCTTTCCAAGAGCTGGTGTTTAGACCTCAGAAAATGCACAGCAAATTGCATTGTGATTTATTTGTCAGTGTCTTTATAGGTTGGGCGTTACTTTACCCCACAGCTGGAGTCAATTTTTAATATTTAAAAGTGGAAAGAAAGCAAAACCTAAACACATACAGATCTGTCTGGTTTAGATTGTACTTTTCCCAAACATTACTGTTTAGAATTGAACCCTGAATAGATTTCTGCAGAGGCCAGCTGGCAACACAGCATCAAAATAGCTGGGACTGGGTAGATGATATAGGAAGGCCTCCTAAACTGCAGTTAGCTGATCTGGTATTCACAGTCATTCCAGAAATCAATCTAACCTTTCCCCACCCCTGATAAAGCACAGGAGATTCTTTATTTTTTTTTATTTTTTTTTATGATGATGATTGTTATTGAATCTCCATCTCTTTCTCACTCTTTTTCTCTTTTCCTTTTCCTGCCTTTCTCTCTCCCTCTGACTGTTCCATACAAAGCACTGTACTGAGTAGGTGTGGTACAGTGCATTCTTTAAATACAGTAGTTGCTGGTTACCATGAGAGCCTGCTGAAGAAACAGATAAACAGAGTGAGGTGGCAATGATGATTTACATCACTCTTGAATCACACACATTCGGAGCAATCAATGGAGAAAGAGATGACAAAGAAGTTTTCTGGTGCCCATCAGCTTCTACTTGGTGAGCCAGCAAAGGCTAAAGAAGTAACAGCTGGAGGCAGAAAGGGATTCTATTTCAAAGCCCATGCTGTGCCTACACTAGACATTTCTCTACTCTCCTGTGGTCCATGCTTGAGCTTTGTTGTCCCTTGTTTCCTGCAGCATGAAATGCACTGCCAGGCCAGGGCTTAAAGCAAGGAGCAGGATTTGGGCATTCTCTTGCCTGCTCTGCCAACGCTGTGCCACGGGATTTCACAGCCTAGGCACAGAGTTCCCATCACATGCAGATAATCACACAGCAGCTAAGCCCCACTCACTGTCCCTACATGTGTTTGTAACTTCAGTCTGCCACCAAAACCTAGGCAACAACTTGGGCCTGGAGGAAGATGGCCAAGTTGGAGCTGCCACAGGCTGAGTTCAGAAACACAGACATGGCTGGGCTGATGCACAGGGAGTTTTAAGCCCCTGTTACCAGCTCCTGTGGCTACGTGCTGGGAAAAATCACTTTGTCTCTTCATATCTCAAGAGCAAGCTGCCATAGCACTGCCTGACACAAATGTACTCTTACTGTAGCTGTTGGGAAGCTCTCGGAGATGCCTGTGTGGAAGGGAGCAGTGGCAACGGGTTAATCATTTTATTGTTCCTGTGGATCCACCATACAAACAGCAATCACTAAGACTTTCCTCCTTCATCTTAGCCAGAGAGATCTGTGGAAGAATCATTGTGGCAGCAGCTTCCAGCTTCTCTGAGCATCTCTGTGTTAGAATGGAGTACACAGAGGAACGGGACCATCTTTGCATGGCATATTGGACTTCATGCACAATTTCAGTCTCTGAGTTGCTGGTGAGTGGCCCTGGCACCCCTGCAGGGAGCCATGGGCATGTTTACCAACAAAAGGCCTCTGTAATATGCAACATATGGAGACAGGAAAAACAACTCTAATTGGGAAAGGCACAATGCCATTTGGTAACATTGTTGTACCTCTTAATAGTATTTTATTTATTCTCTCTTCCCTACTGAGTCACGGTGGATGCCAAAAGCCAGGACCACCAAGCAAAGCTGGCTGCCTCCCAGAAACATGCCTTGCCTGAGTGGATTCATTCTGTGAAGGTTTGCAGGGAGATGCTCTCCCTCAAAGATTTTTATATGATTGGAAGGGATGTTGTGAGATAGGCAGAGAATGCTTCCAGCTGAGGAAGGCTTCGGCTTCCTGCCTGGCTAGTCCAGAGCAAGAAACTTTTTGGCTGTCTTTGTGGAGCTGCTGTCTGTAGACCACAAGCCTCTTGGTTCGAACCTCAGCTGTGAAAATGTGCACAAAAGGAGCATTTATTCAGCAGCTGGGGGACATCTCTGTTTGAGGAAGGCAGCTAGTTCAGTGTCTGGCCAGCAGCTGGCAGTCCCTGGCAGATGAGATCTTTTTTTTAAGAGATCAACTCTTGTGGCTTGTCATCCCCATCGTGACTCTTCACATCACTTCTTTGAAGATGTGCACAATTACAAAAGGTTTCTATTACCAACCTCTCAGGATCAGAAGAGGTCCTTAGAGCAGCTCCCTGCTCTTAAGTAGTCAGGCTCCATCATGATGGGACCAGTTTCTCTTTCAGAAATCTGCAGGAGGTGAGAAAGGTAATAAGGAATTCTGTAGTGGCTAACAGAAAACACCAGGGAAGAGGAGTCCCTGCTTCAGACCTTTGACTCTTGCTTGCTCATCTTGCTTGCTCTAGAGGCTACCTGTAGCCACAGGGAACACGGCAAGGAATTTTCCTGACAAAACTCTCCTTCATGGGAATATCTTTTGTCCCTGCTTTGCAACGTTCCTGATGAAGTGCTCAGGCAGATCAGCTCCAGATGGGGTTTGCAGGTAGAACCTGAGTGGAGGCTGAGGCTCACTTTGCCCTCAGTTTTAAAGAACTGTCATATGGCACTGGTGATTCTGCCCAAAAAGCAGATGTCTCTATGCAAGAGGAGGCATTCCCTAAAATGTGTCCTCATCAGCGCAAGTGTTTCAAGGGCGTGCAGGGAGGAAGCAATTCCAGCAGCAGCAGTGAAATCAGCCTTTCTATTCCTGGCAAAATCTGACTGAGGTGCAGCTGGCAGCAGCTCCTTGAAGCAGTGTGCTCCTTCACTGCACACCTGCAGCAGGTGCTGAGCTGGGAATGAAATTACCCATCAGAAACAACAGGTTCTTCATCATCAGAAACAAATCCTCCTGCTTTTCTGTGTCAGGTTTGCTAGAACAGATAAGGAACACGTCTGAAGGGTCTTAGCAACACTTTTGTATACCCTTTCAACAGCTTGGTTTGGAACCAACAAGCTGCTGTCTACCTCTCCCTGGGTCAGGAAACTACAGCACTGCAGCACATTCCTGGGTGAAATGCTGGCTGCACTTACTGAGGTATTTGCCATTTGCTTCACCAGGGTAAGAACTGCACAGCTCTTGCTTGCCTGAAACCACAGAGAGGGACTATGTGCAAAGTGGGCTGCAGGAGGAGTTTGTGGAGCCACTCTGTGGGGTTTGAGATTGCTGCCCCAGGAGAGGGATCCTTCCTCTCACTTGGTGAATTTGTGCTGCTTTTCCATTCCACTCTCAAACCCCCAGGAGCAAACTCCAATGGGTGAGGAGTGAGCAGGTAGCCCAGGGCAGGAACTGCTTCATCTGATTAAATTACCCAGGTTGGTTGTGAACTCCTGGACTTGTGGGAGCCTTTGAGCATCTTGGTCCAGATACACAGCCAAGTTGTGTTGCTCTTCTTTACTTGGGCAAGAGCTGCCTACAAATGATTACTGCACCCTCTGTCCACTGCTGCATATGGAGATGGCTGATGATGCTCCATTGCAGCTCCTAATTCTAGACTCCATCTATGGGCACCTCTTTCTGTCTATATATATTCTAGGGGCACCTCTTGTAAATGTGATCTGCAGAGCCTTCAAAAGTGAGGACGAGGTGAAGAGGGAGGCTTTCATCTGCTGCTGTTACCCAAGAGAACATCACTGATGTGGAGAAGCTGCAGGAAAGACTAGCTGTAAGCAGGTCAGTGAAGAGGCAACCAGCAGCTGTGTGGACCTAGACCCTCATTCACCCAGAGCTGCATTGAAATCAGCCTTGCCTTTGAGTAGGTTTGAAAAAACTGCAGCCTAAATGTCACCCATCTTCTTATGGCAGTGGGGGAGCCTCAGAGAGTGATTCTTAGGACCTGAAGAAGGCAGTAAGCAGGCAGATGGCTGAAGCTAGTCAACAGGAGCATCAGGCACAGAAAAACAAACAGAATTTAGCCCCAATGGTCTAAATACAAAAGATCTGTCAGTGACCAATTCACTTCTTGGGTGGTTCTTCTGATGGCAGTTTGTGGTTTCAGTTATTACTTTCAACAAAGGAATGAGGATAAGCAAGATTTCCAAGGCTAAATTAATCTTGTGAGGCTCGTAAAAGTGATATTCTGTACCAGCTCTGTGTTAGGCACAATCCACTGGGTTTTATTTGCCTGAATGTCCTTGACTTCTGAAATATGCATAATACATGGAGATACTGGATCCTGCAGGAAACACCAAGATGAATTCACATTTACTCTGCATTAAAGTGCCCGTTGTGGAATGTCAAAGGCCCGTCAGGAGAACATTTCTTGCAAATGCAGCACCTCAAGTAGAGCAGGATCAGAATTTTACTTTGAATTTGGAGTCAGACACTATCTTTTCAAAAAAAAAACCAAAACAAACCAAAAAACCAAAAAGCTATACTCACATGACTGGCAAATAGGCCAGAACAAAATGAGAGTTTTTAGCTGGATGATGCTTTTCTGCCAGTTATTGTGAAACTGCAAACCTACGCCTGCTTGTAAATAGCTGCTCCTTCCAGGGAAGGAGATCTCCAAATGCACTGTGACTCACCCAGCTTCAGTATGCAAGGGTGGCTCCTAGACTGCAGGGTGCTGGAGCTGCCTTCCCTGTCACAGTCACAGACTCGTGGTACACAGAGATACTGGGAGCACTGGTGGGAGCACTGGGGAAGGAGAGGGGCTGTTTCTCTGGCGAGCTTTGAGGAATCAAGGTCTGGTTGTCATTTTATTTTCCTTCTAGGAGACAACTGATCCATCTAATAATGATCAACAGGACATTTTTAAAGCTTTAGAAGGTCTCGTTTCACTCTGTAAGGAAAGACAATATATGGCCATCCTCAGAAGGTTATTTGACAGGCTTGTGGGTCTGCTCAGCAGTGTATTAGAGAACAGCTTTTATTCTTTTGAGTCTTTACAGTTATGAGTACTCAAAACCAAATTGCCTACAGGCTTAATGTTAAGTGCACACCAAGTGTTTTGCTGGACTGCTGCTTGTCTTGAATGCTTTGCTATGTTCTCTGTAGACTGTGGGCTCAAATCCTCATCTGTCATCCCTGTGACTCTGGCATTTAATCTCATGGATCTAATCTCACAGATTAGCTCTGAAGGATGATGGACTGGGCAGGCCATGCATCTCCAAGTCACGTGGCTGCCATGGTGACCACTGGGTGGTTGCTTCTGGAAGACTGCCTGTTGGCTGGTCAGCGTGGGGCCGTGTTTGGACATGTCTTCCAACACCCCTGCAGCACGTGTGCAGGCTCTGATTGTGCCAAAGAAGGTAGGAGTGAGGGTGACTGATTCCTGTCTTGCTGGGTTTCCTGAGACTGCTGTTAGGAGACAGTGGAGATGTAGTCTAAGATATGCAGCCCTTGGTTTGGAGCTTGCTTGAGCTGGGAGTCAGGAATCTATCCATGGCCTTCTTAACATTTAGAGTCTCAAAGGAGCTCCACTTGTCAAAACCAAGGACTTAAAGACAGCACTGATACGTTTTACACTTCCCCCCCCCCCCATTATTCCACAGAAACGAGAACTATAATCATCCTTTTTTTTTCAGAACTGAAGGAGGAGATTTTTGGAACGTGACTCGTTGGCAGATTTGGTAAGGAAGTTTCCTGGAGCACTGAGTTTGACTGGTGACTGTACTCACAGGCTTGTGATCCAGAACGGGGCAGCCAACGCTACGGAACAACCCAAGACCTCAGCTCAGTGCACATCTACCCCAGCAGCCTACCTGCAGCCCCATCCCTTGCTCAGCACACGCTTGAATGACTCCTTTAAGGCTCCAGAACAACCCAAACCACAAGCACAAGGCCCTCTGTTTGCAGGCTCTGGCTCTGCATGTCAACGACTCCTCTTTTCACTGGAAGAGCACCCGTCAAGTTTTGGCCCTGTGAATTTCTCTTGTGAGAGGGAAGTTGAAAATCTATTCTTCAACTTGGAAAACGACCCAGTATGGGCTTGTGATTCATCTTGCCATTTGAGGAGACAAATTAGGGAACCCTAGTAATACCTTAGGGCAGTTGTTGCTTTTCTCCTGCTGGAAAAGAAAACCAACAGCAAAAACAAAGCTGCACACATTATGAGCCTGGAGGGATGCTGAATTCTGAGCTCCTCTCCATCCCTTCCACTCCCTCTGCCATCGAGATGTTTGCTGACGGGCTGAAAGGGTGGAGGCATCTCTGCACTGCTCTCTGGGGGCTTTTAAGGTTTGTCTTGTGTTTGTGATGTGTTCCAGTCTCACAGCTGCATTTTTTCGACTGTCCTTTTGATATTATTATTGGTCATGAGTTCATTTCCTTACCCCAACTGGTTGAGGCCTGTTTGTAGCCATCCATTTCCCTCACCACGTTTCATGCCTGAAGAGAGATCCCACAGACAGTGTTTCTGTGCCTCCTGAGTGGAGAAGAGGGAAAGCTCACCCAGCAGCCCCACCTACCCCTGCCAGAGGCAAGCAGGCCCCCTCTCTGGCCCCAGCAGGACGGTCTGGTGAGCATGGAGAAGGGCAGGAGAGGTACAGCAGTGTGCCCAGGAGGTGGGCAGAGCCACCACCAGCTGGCACAGGGAGACCTACGAGTTGTCCATCGAGAGACTCTTCCTTCCCACAGGCCAGATGTGCTGGTTCTGGCCCAGGGCCAGTGGAGGGGGCTGGTGTCCCCTGCCCACGCTCCCCCTGCAGGAGTATCTCTGTGCACAGAGCCAGGCAAGACTGCAAGAGTCTCCAGCCTTTCACCAGCAAGGAAAGTTCCAAAAGCCTCTGTACCCCCAGCCTGTCCCCTCACACCTTTCCCAGTCTTTGCAAAACCCCCGAGGTTTTCCGTGACCCCTCAGCACCCCACGCCTGCACCAGGGCCAGCACAAGGAGCCAGGTTTGGCTCCAGCCAGGGCCACAGCTGAAGCAGTCACACCCTGGCCTGAATCCAGCTGCTGTGAAGCTGCTCCTCAAGTGTCCATGAACACATATGCTAGCTTAAAAACAGCATGCAAACACAGCCAAACTGCTCTTTTTCCTGGACTGGTGGGAATGCCCATGAAAACGTAGTTGCCTAACTCAGGTTCCCCTGTTGCTTTCCATTTCAGCATCTGAATTGCTCAGAAGTGTCAAACACTCAGGAGATGTGCTGACACAAGAGAAATACGAGATTGGTTTAAGTAGGAGATGTGTAACAGATCAATACATCTCTTCACTGTTTGTTTCTGGTTTGGTTTTGTTGCCTGCATCTTCTGAGGCATTAGGATGCATGTGCATCACATTTTGAGTCTTTCCTCTACTGTCCTTCCTTTTCTAAATAAAGCCTAGGATTCTCACTCAGTTACATATCTCTGCAGCTATGTGTTTGAGCAGCTATGTCATTAGAAGCACTGATAAGAGGCAAGGTGCTGCTGTGAGCCCCCTGAGCCCTCACACCACCTTCTCCATGTCAGAAAAGCTCTCAGCACCAGAGTGCTCCTGCCCAGAGCTGAGCTCT
>JAOEGS010020097.1:0-24889 GCA_025447755.1 Corythornis vintsioides
AACCTGGAAACAGGAGGCAAAAAGAAAAAAAAAAAAAAAGAAAAAAAGAAAAAACCCCCCACAAAACAAACAAACAAACCCCACAAAAACAAAACAACCAAAAAAGTTGGATTATGCTTCCATAAGATCTAATTATTCACTTTCTGTAACTGTTGACAGAAATCAGATTTTGCTCCTTTGTGGCTATGCAGGGTCAAGAGAAAGCAGGAGATGCTGAAGAAGAGGTATTCAACTAGTTCTAATTGGCCCAAGTCCTCTTGTTCAACAACGTCTGGAAAATATTTTTACTTAACAACAAAAGTATCTGGAGAGTTTGTTTTTAAGTTTTTGTCCTTTATTAAGCAACTAATGGCAACTCCTACTAGTATAACAACAAGTGACCCAAGTAATTAGTGCACTCAAGATAGACACTCTTGTATAAAGTCTTCTTTTATACAAATATGGTTTTGATGGAAAATAATTTTTGTGGCTTATTTGTAAGGAGTTTTTAGTCACAGTTTTTAGAAAGTGCATCTGTATTGCTGAAAGGTTCAAGGACTGGTTAACAGTTTTCTCTGAGCCTCTTTTAGACTAATTAAGGATGAAAACTTAAGAGCCTGCTCTTTGACCCAGAAGAAGCAGAGATTAGAACTGGGATCTGCCATTATCTTTTGTACTGAAAGTGAGAAACCTTTTGTGCTGAACAGAAGTACAATTATAAAACTTGGCACCAGAACTGTAATTGTCTTCTGGTGAATTCTAGTCCGATGCTCATGTTAGGGATGTTGAAGCAATGTTTATACCTAGGTACCAAGCAGGTATTTAGTTTTGGAAAGTGAATGCTAGTTTAATCTATTTTTTCAATGCCTTTTTTTCCCAGACTTTAAGATATTTCATCAGTTATGTGCACAGAACCAGTAAATCTGCACAATGTATGTAATAGGCTTATCCTTGGGCTCAGACTGGAGCTGACTGGTTGAGCTCATCAGCAAGATGCTAGAGCAATAGTCATTGCATAGCAATGTAACCAGCATTACAGAAGCCTGAAAATGGTTAATTAAAAAACCTTTTGTTGTTAAGGTGCATGTGTGAAAATAAGCAGGTTGAGTGGATACAATCTTCTCCTAAAGGGCAAGGACAGACCTAGCCCCCAGGTGAGTGAAGTGGGAAATGGTAGAGAGTGTCATTTAAAAAATATCTCCCCTTTCCTACTAGGAACAACATTGGTTGATTGATAGGCTAGAGGAAAATAGTTTCGTACATGAACATGAACTGATGATTATTTTCAAAGGACAAAGTCTTCCAAAGCTGTTGGCTGACCAAGGGAATGGAGGGGTCTGTCTCATCGCACCTCATCCAGTCATAAGCTCATAGGATGTTGTCTTAAGGCATTAGTAGGGTCTTTTTTGAGAATCTATTATATAGGGATTGATTTTTTATCAATTACTGGATTTTTTTCCTGTTCTAGACACTTTACAGGTGGAGAATGGAAATCATGCTTTGGGGGAGTGATCATGCATAGGATAGGTAATTCTTACGTAAATCAACTGTTGCTGAGAAAATAGACCTGGAAAAAAACCCTGTTCACTCTGAAGAGAAAATGAAGGAAAAGACAATTACTGGCATCAAATAGCAAAAGGCAACAGCCTCATGACCTAAAAGTAAGTCGTGAATAATCCAGTATTAAAAATCTTACTTTAGGACTGAATGGGTAATAATCAAGCACTTGTGATGTTTTCAGAACTTATGCTAACCTTAGTATAGCAAACACTGTTTCTTTGGATTCTCTATTTTGCTAATGCCTATCAGCAAATAACTATTAGCATCATACAATGGTGAAAATGTGTGCTATGTGACACAATTTCATACTTGGAAAACCACCTACAAGTTCATGAATTAAACAGTTTCTCAATTCTGACCCACTATTAAAGTATCTGGTTTGTTACAGAGAACATTGTTGTAAATGTATGAATCCTTCTAAAAGTTAAAAGGGTGCAGATTTGTGTTTTGTTTTTCTAAATCAGGAAATGCAGAAGACTATTTTAGCCTAAACTCAGTTTTAATGTATTTACAGAGGAGTTTCAGTTAACCAGAGGCAGTGTATGAAGCGCAGACCTAGCTTCACTTGCTAACTGTTCCACCCTTGGCCTGAAGTATAGACCATGCTGACCTGTGTAAAGCTCATGCTACCAGGAATAGCAAGACACCCATGATCCATATGTTGTTTACAAGGCCTGAAAGCAGTAACTGAATTTTTAAAGTCACCTTTCTCAATAAATTGATTTGCTGCTCGTTTGGCTAGACATCTAATATCTAATTCATTTGCTTTCAGTCACTCGTTAATGAGCCCACTGTTCTTTAGAAGCTACAGTGTAATTCAGAATAGTTAATAGGCACAATGATATTACCTTAGTTTGGTAACATTCTAAAGTAGGTGGCCAGTCATCATTAATTCATGCGGTTTTCTCTCGAACATTAATCATGATAAATTAATTCACTTTACAGTTATGTGTGATATGTAACTTAATTTACAAGAGTTGCTCAGTAATTTTGCAATTAAAATGCCATTATCTTAAAATGTTGCCTAGTATCTAATCTTTTTTTTTTTAAACTTTATTACAATATTTTTTGCATAAATATAAAAAGGTCAGCAGAACTCTCAGTTAAAAATGCCATGTAAGCAGAAGCACTTGTGATAGGGAATGCTAATCAAGTTCTAGGAGCAGCAGCTAGGGAAATACATACACAAAGGCAACTCAATAGTCAAGCAAGTACACAAACATTTAAGGAAACTATTCCACCCCTAACATTTATCCAATGCACCATTAGCATATGCTCCCCTCTATACAGTTCTCCTCTTCTGTGGTGTAGGAGGAAGGTGGGAACAACATGCAACTGAAGATACAGCAAAACATCCATTGCAAAATATTTAAGTTAGATTTTATTAACTCCCATAGCTGCCAAAGTATTAATTTGTACCAGCCTAACATTTCATTTTAATAAAAATAAATTACTATCCCCACTTAATACATGATCCAAACTAGTATCTTATATACTACCAGGGTCTGTCTGGGACATTCTTCTTATTTCCTCTAATACATTTATATTTTATGAGTTTTACCACTATCCATCTTAGTTTACAATAGAGTAATGGAATTAGAGGCAATAGAATCATGGAAGTAATATATAAACACACAGACAGCATGCATAAGAAAGCCTATGCATTGTTTATCTGTGTAATTTAGTTAACTTCATGTTTACAGAATCACAGAATGTTAGGGGTTGGAAGGAACCTAGAAGATCATCTAGTCCAACCCCTCTGCCCGAGCAGGATCACCTAGACCAAGTCACACAGGAACTCATCCAGGCGGGTATTGAATGTCTCCAGAGAAGGAGACTCCACAACCTCTCTGGGCAGCCCGCTCCAGAGCTCTGTCACCCTCACTGGGAAGAAGTTCTTCCTTGTGTTTACCCTAAACCTCTTGTGCTCCAACTTACTCCCATTGCCTCTTGTCCTGTCATTGGATGACATTGAGAAGAGTCTGGCTCCATCTTCCCTACACTCTCACTTAACATATTGATAGACATTGATGAGGTCCCCCCTCAGTCTCCTCCAGGCTAAAGAGCCCCAGCTCTCTCAGCTGCTCCTCATAAGGGAGATGCTCCACTCCATAAATCATCTTGGTAGCCCTGCGCTGGACTCTCTCCAGCAAATCTCTGTCTTTCCTGAACTGGGGTGCCCAAAACTGAATACAATATTCCAGGTGAGGTCTCACCAGTGCAGAGTAGAGGGGGAGAAGAACCTCCCTTGACCTGCTGGCCACACTTCTAATGCATCCCAGGATGCCATTGGCCTTCTTGGCCGCAAGGGAGCACTGTTGGCTCATGGTCATCCCCCTGTCCACCAGGACCCCCAGGTCTCTTTCTCCAGAGCTGCTCTCCAATAGATCATCCCCCAGCCTGTACTGATACATGGGGTTGCTTCTCCACTGATGAAGGACTATACACTTGCTTGGATAGATGAAATCTTAAAAAGCATGGAACAGTAAGATGACAAGAAGAAATTTTAGCATAACCAATTTCCCAATAACAAGTGAAAAATATGGTTCTTTGTTTCTAAGTGATGTCACACTCTGAAGTGTGAAGAAGTTATGGATAGTAACTTGTTCACTGATGAAATGAGTAAGAGACCAGCACAATATAGTCAGTAAGACCTGTACGGATTAATTTCCTGGTGATAGCTATGGTTGTTCCAACAGAACTTTTTCTTTTTTTTTTTTTCTTTCCTCAGGGCTGCAGTTATTTTTTGTAAAAGATGTGAAGTGATTGACTGATGTGCACCTACATATAAATAATTGAAAGAAGCGCTGTCCCTCCTCACCTGCCCAAAGAACACAAACTGGTTCCTTTTGCAGCTACATCCCACTGACTCATGCAATCCCACAGCTTCCTTGAGGACAGCCTTGCTTTTCTCCATTTCCTATTCTGGAAAGAAACCAAGATTTGAGATGGCAGTGCTTTCACCTCAGATGCATTCACATCTCTTCCTCAGTGCTTCAGACTCCCAGTTTCCCCAGTTTCTTTTTGTTCCACTCTTCTCCAAGCAGGACTGCTCACACACCTCACACTCCTGCTACCCACAGACCTCTCACCTCTTCCTCACCTCCCAGGCTGCCTGAGACTCTACTTCCCTCCTGGCTTCCCTCCAGCTTCTCCAAGATGCTACCACAGTTGGGGAAGGAACAGTTTTCAGGCATGATCTGCCAGCAGCTCCTCACATGGCATCTGCTCTCTTACTGCTTTCTTTGGGAGCTGTGTTTGATTTCCCATACAAAGCACTAGCCTCAGGCCAGACTCCAGCAGCCATCAAGGCTTCCTCTGCTTCTACCTTCCAAGGCAAACAACAGGCTTCTTCAGCTAGAGACACCTTGGGATTTTTGTACTGAGTCTCTCTCAGTCAGTCAGTCAGTCAAGTCATCTACTTCAGCATTATGGACTGGATCTGATCCAGAAGCCACACACTGAACAAGGCAGATTTAAAATACTGTTCATACAGAAAGATGTACTTCATAGAAATATCCTACACTTAAGTGTCATGAGTTTCCTAGAGGGGAATCTAAGGGAAATAAATGATCCATTTATATTGCTGAGTTTCAAGGATAGCTATGACTTTAGCTGTTTTTCCCTCTTAAAATAAGAAGGACCACCATTGATGCTGAAGTGCACCACATGAAGAAGAAAAGTGGAAAGAGATTCTTAACACATCTCTTCATGAATGCTATCTAGTAACAAACCCATGAAACACTACGTGATGAATCAGAAAAAAAAATATTTTTTCTGAAAATGACAAGTTCATATTTA
The DNA here is from genome assembly GCA_025447755.1 of Corythornis vintsioides. Taxonomy (NCBI): domain Eukaryota; kingdom Metazoa; phylum Chordata; class Aves; order Coraciiformes; family Alcedinidae; genus Corythornis; species Corythornis vintsioides. The sequence goes on from JAOEGS010020097.1 coordinate 5,341, forward strand.
GTAAAATCACTTACTGAGCTATGCAATATTAATGGAGCTGAACACATGGATTTTCATATATAGATTTTAGCTTTCTGTTTCTGACAGTATGTAAGGAGTAAAGAGAGATAGAGGCAGAATATCAGGCTAAGGCAAAAATATGTCTATTCTTCCCCAGCCCCATCAAGTTGTCTTGCTTTTAGTTTTTAATATACACTACCACTGAACTTTAAAAAGAACATCATGACCTGCCCTGGCTGTGCAGCTCATGGATGAATGCTGTCCTATTCCTGCTGTGCTGCCTCAGGATCCATGGAAGAAACATGCATCTCTCATTGAGGGGGAAAGGAATGCTCTGAAGCTGCTGATTCAGCTGTGGGGGCACAGGGACAATACAGAAGTGATAGGTAGTAGTTAATGAAAAACTTAGCTAAGCTACTTTTTTTAAGGCTTGAGTTTATGGTCACAAGGGGATCACTGGGAGCCCTACCCTTCTTGTGTCAGAACAAACACAAATGGGTATAAATATTCAACATACAGAGAGCGTTGCAGAGGAAAGTCACTATAGTCCCATTGCAAACTTCAAATCCAGAACTATTTTATGGCAAGTATATTTTCAATGTAATGAACAGGACTGAAGGGTGATGTATGGTGCCCCTAAAGGGGATGAGAAATTCTGTACAAGTAATGGATGCTATGCAGAAGGATTTAAGGTTGTTCTAGAAGATAAGTAAAAAGGAAGGTCAGAAGAAAAACGTTAAATATTTCACTCAGGTCAGTGTGCTGCTTCTTGGTGTTTTGACCTTACTCAGCCAAGGGTTGCCCTGGGCCAGCAGCCTTAAAGTTCTCTCCTACTCTTTTCCTACAACCATGAGCCTGACTGATAGTAAAGGCAGAAGGGAAATTGTTGGAAAGCCTCACCTTTCCTGCAAACCTCACTGAATATGACTGATTGCCAGATAAAACTTGTACTCTAGTCCAAGAGTGCTCTGATGAACACGTGACATGAACCGTTTTTCCCCCCAAGTGCAAAGGGTGTAGCTTCACCTAGGCCATAAATACATAAATAATCAATCAAACAAGGCAATTCTATAAAGAGTTTGATGCAAAATAGCCAGGAATTCTTTGTCCACCACTTTTCTTCAGCCAACAGTTATATTCTCTATATTCCCTATATTCTTTCACCCACTTGTCACATTTTCATTCCCTGCACTTAAGCAAGTGCCGTGTCTGGATTGTGGTTGGAATGTTTGGATCATCTGAGGCTGCTCCCAAGTGCGACTGCACAGCTGAGCCTGTGGCTTGTGGGGAATGATCAAAGTAAAAAGTTAAGGTTCCCCTCCTCTTCTGAGTGTGAAGTCAATGGGCTACAAAGCCTTCAGTGCACAGCACAGTCAGAGCCCAGACTTCTGAAGACAGTGTGCTAAGAACAGGAGCAAAGTATCACTGAAAATAAATGTGATTGTCCAGGATAAGAGCAATGTGCAAAAATACCTATTCCATTCCCAAAAAGGGAAAGAAGTAAATGAAAAGGGGACAAAACCCAAGCTGTGCTACTCTTCTCTCAGTCCCTGGGCAGACAGCAGGATGGCTGCTGAGGTTTTTCCCTACCATCCCCAAAACTTTAGACCTTGCTTTGTTACATAGGAACAGGGAACTCCTAGAACTCTCTTCTGAATGGAAAAATTACTGGGAGGCTCTGGCTATGGAAAGAGGGTGTGTTTTCAGCCTGATGTGGGGCTGGGAGAAGTGCAAAACTGTCTGGAGGGCACAAAATGATTGATGTGGGGCTAAGAAGCATATAATTAATTGATGTTGCTATACTAAGAATGCATAATAAATTGATGTAGGTCTGGAGGGACACAGATTAATTAATTGGGGCTTAGGGAGAAACTGGTGCTCTTAGTACCACTGGGCAATATTTTATGCAAATATGTGTAATGTTATGCAAATTAAAAATCTACTGGGGTTTTTGTGCCATAAGATATTGGCAGAGATGTGCCTGTATTGTAAAACAAATTCCCTCTGCAGCTACAACCTGCCTAGAATTGGGTAAAGAAGATAGAAATTCTGCATTTTTTAATATTATACTGTTTCTAAAATTCCACATTAAAAATACTTCATTCTGAGAGGTCTACAAAGCATCTCATATTCCACGTATGTTTTTATAAACCTGTATTGGGCTAAATAACTAACTGAAAAAAAATACATTCATGAAACTTCTCACATTATTCAAAGACCTCTGTGTGGCTGAGCTCTCATCTGGCAAGATGTGATGCTTGGGAAGAGAAATTATAGGATGCCCATGAGGGGAACAGCATTTCAGGGTAATGTGAGAGGACTATAATTGCTACACTCAGACAGAAGAGAAAGAATCCTGGCTGCAACTACTCAAATAAGGATCTGAAATATGAGGGCAGTAAAACCCTAATCTTTTCTGACCTATGTCTGCCCAGACACAGAATAAAGAACCATTAGGGATTAATCATTTGAGGAAGGAATTAGACCAGAGTTATTGTATACTCTACTAAATTTTGCAAGACTTCTCTGAAGAGAAAACATTTGGGAATGTGGTGGATGTGTGATCATCATTTGACGTACTGAAGTAATTTAAAGCAGAACAAAGCTACAGAGGAAGAATGAGATCACTAATGGAAGTTTCAAGAAGCAGTGATTCCAGCAAGAACAGCACATTTTCTCCAAACAAATTTGATTGTAGCCTTTTGTACCAGGGTTAATTTAATCCTAAGAAAAAGAAAAATCCACATAAGACATTAAGATGGTATTAAGCTAATGGCATTATTATGTTGTCTATCTTTTTTTTCCTAAGGACAAATAACTTGAACGTGAATACGATGGTCAAAACGTTGGGTGCAAGTATGTGTCTGCTTGACTAGAATGAAAAAGTAGGGTGCAATAAAATAAATTATGGGGATGATAGGAAAAAAAAAATTTCCGTAGCACAGAAAGCTAAAACAAGACTGATCTTATTCACAATTAAAAAATTTCCCCACAGATTACCAGGCTTGTTAATATCTACCTAAATAGAAAAAAAGATGCAAAATGCATCTATCAGAAAAGACATTCTCTAGTGTAGAAAGCACAGTTTTCTAAATCTCATTCACTGCCTCATGTATTTAATTGCAAATGTCACCGTGAAAAAGCTACTTATTTCTTTTGACTAAATCTACCCAAGCTTGTAGATAGGTAGATATTGTTAAACTAATTTCCTAAGGTGCTGACACAACAAGAAATAGCACATTTATGTAATTTCTATAGATTTGTTATTAATATGGGCATAAATCACTAGGGACCTTAATAAAATGAAAAGACTTTTAATCTTATTTTCTTGATTTACTGTATTTACCCAAAGACACCGAAGACACTCTATCTTTAGAGGTTTCCACATCTGGTCTAGATAAAAAAAATCCACTCTGCTTTGCTACAACAGACCACAGAGCTTCCTTGAATTCATTCTGGGCTGAGCTAGGGCAAAGCCTTCCTAATAACAGCCAATGCTTACTATACAATCCATTCCTAACGGCCTCCCTGTTGCAATGCACTCCACTCTGAGGTTTGCCTTTTCTCATTTCAGCTTCCAGCCTTCAGATTTTGTTACACCTTCCTCTCCTGTGCTGAAGAGCTGATAACCAACCTGTCAGATGTTATACTTAGGGTGGTCACACTATTACTCCGACTCATATTTTGTTATTTATTTTCTATACCTATGACACACCTATGTCATAATATTACATTTTTATGATATTGCAGAAGTATGTTACATCAGTTCAACCTTACTTGATGGTGTTTTTTAAAAGAGAAAAAATTTAAAAGGATACATATTTAATTTCTAACCCCTATTTTAAATAAAGTCATGCTGACATTATTAATATTATCTCTATGTTCATTCTTGATGAGCCAAGTCCCACACCAGCAATTTCACCATTTTTTCCTGCAATTTAAAACAATTGTGACAGGAGTTTGATGCCCTTTTTGAATGTGAAATTATTTATATAATAATAGCAAGGGATCCCATCCAATATATGTCCTATTTGGTATAAAGCTGGGGGATCATGAGGGTCCAGCTCTCTTCTTCAGTGGCTGATGTACAAGGAGGAATCTGTCCATTCTGTCTCCAGTCCTGGTCCATGAGTTCCTAAATCCAGTTCCAGAATTCACATCTTGAATCTGGTTCCCATCTCCTGCTGAGTCCAGTCTGGGGTTCCATATTTGTTTTGTATACATTTGCATATATTTAGTTTTATTCTTCTTATTTTCTTTATACCTGGTTTAGATGGTTGGGGGCTTTTTCTGTTGTTGTTGACTTTTTGGTTTTTGGTTGTTTGGTGTTTTTTTTTTGTTTTTTTTTTTTTGTTTTGTTTTGTTTTTTTTCTAATCTAGAAGTGTCTTTCCCTTACTTCCTCTCTCTTCTTTAACCCTTGACAGGCTTGCAACTCCCACAGCAGGGATGAGTTTTAAAGGGGGATTTAGAAATTTTGGAAGCACTTCTTAAAATGTGCCTAGCATTGAGGTTGATCTTTTATTTTTATTTTTTTGTCAATACGAATCATGAGTTCCAATTAATTTTGTGTTGCTGTTAAATCAATAAACTACCTCATCCCTGATTTTTAAAACTATGTGAACTGGACAATTTCTCCCTGTGAAATTTCTACCTTTCTGAAACTTGTATTCCAGTTCAATACATATTTAAGGTAACTCTCCAAATGTGTGCAGCTGAGAATACACCCGATAGTTCTTTAGAAAGTCCAGGATGAAAAAGAATTCTCAGGATCTGAAGATAACTTATTTTAGGGTTCTGTAATTAATTCTGGAATGGAAACCATGTCATCACCAATTTGTGATCTGAAATTATCTGGCATTTTCAAATACAGAAAAAAAACGCCCTTACGGATACATCTATATCGATACCCAACAAACATTCCATGTTTCTTCCCAGCAACACTTCTTTCAAATTTTTTTTGTTATTTCTATTTAAAATACTTGTAAATCTAGTCTCATTTAGTTTTTCTACATGTTCCAGTGTTTCAGTTACCTACAGCTTTCTCAGACTGTGAGTTTTTTATGGAGCGCTTTTTTAGTAAACCAGCTTCTTTTCATTATTATTTCTTTTTTGGCAAGAATTAAAAAATTGTTCTCCAGATTGAACTTGCTCATGTCTGCGTTCAAAGTTTATACAAATGGTCTTTCTGAGCAGCAAGTATACTAAGTAAGAGCAGCTTATGACCATTTGTACCTAAGCAATCAGTGCATTTCAGTTCCGTAATTGGTTCTTCTCCATCTATCAATACTCATTTCTTCTGCAACAAGTTTTGGACTTAGGAAGTTGCATTTTGTAATACAGATAGACATTTGGCTTGAGTTCAAATTAAGCAAAAGAGGTTTCAGTGAAGTATCTATTTCCTGCCTTTTGACACAGATTTGATACCCTTCTTTCTTTCCCATTACTGTGGCTACTTTATTTAAATAAGAAATAAGAATCCCAGTTAAGTTTCTGGATCCTGAAGGATGCCAAAACATCCTCTTCTTACCAAGATGGCAAAGCATAATGGAATGGTGTTTGAAGGAAGCTTTATTGAAGTGAATAAACTGGAATCTGAATGGCATGCTATGGAACTTGCTGTACTTTTTTCTCTTGCATTTCTCATTCTAGCTGTATTAGGATGGGTGCCATGCAATCATTAGGAAGCACTTTTCATGCCTTTGTATTTCATAAAATGCTGCCTCCATGAAAGGTTAGGTGACTAGACTTCATTTCTGTAGACATAAAGAAATCATATCCCAAAATGAGTACAAAATATGGTAGCCATCATTTCTTTGGGATTTTCATTGTCTCAGCGCATGAATTTTATACCTTTGTATAAATTCTAAGAACAATTTGACATTTTCTGTTAGTATCACAGAGCCAGAGGATCTCTGTGAATACTAATGATTTTTTATTGGAATAAATATACTGTGTACAGTGGTGGTGCAGTTCCCTGTCAAAGAACCTGACTATAGATATATTGTATACCATCAAAATTTAAAACAGAAGGTTTGGAAGATTACTGGTAATTTTATATAATCACTTAAAAAAAAATAAATAGTTTATATTCTCTGTGAATTACTATCCCTAGGCTGACCTTTGACAGAATGAATGGAGCACATGGACCAGGACTGGGAGAATACTTAACCCTTTCATGAGCTAAAGCTGCTGTCTTGGTCCTGGGATTGGAGTCGAATCCATTAGTACCTGCAACACTCAGGCCAAGCCTTGAACCCCTCTCCCTTTGAGATATTTATAAACTTCCACATCTCCCCAGTTCTATATCCCAGCTCTGCTGTTCACTAGTGAGGAAGAGGAACACCCTACCAGCTACCCCTATAGCCCAGTTTCACAAGGCTCCAAAATACCAGTTGTTAACATCACACAGATTTTCAGGGCATTAGCACACTAATCCTTTCCTGCATTTTCTTCCACCCTTTGCAGGACAAATTCCCCCTTTTTGGATACCATCTCAACCAGTTGCTGGAGTCACTAAACTTTATAATCTATTTCTTTACAGTGCATTTACAAAACAAAAAGCTTTTGAAATCAGATTTAATCTCCAAATCTTCTTACTCTTGTCTTAAAACCAACCAACCAACCAAACCAACCAACAACAAAAAAAACAAGGAGTATTCCTTTTGTGAGGAAGGGAAAATGCCAAGGAATTTACTGTTTTGGTTAAAAACGAGTGTGGCATATTAAGCTAAGTGATGGGCTAAAATATAAATTCCTAATATGAAGATAAATATCAACCCCTCCTATGAGACCTGACAGCATGCAAGTAGGGATGGTAAGAGAGCTGGCTGATACTATTGTGAGGCTTCTTTCTATCACCTTTGAATAGCTGGAGGTATCAGAAGATCTCCCTGATATCCAGAAGGCAAAAAAATAGGCTCTGGAGAATTACAGGTGTAATCACCTCACTGGATTTGAAGCATTAAGGTTTACATGCAGATGCTATTCCCTGCCTCTGACAGCACTAAAAGGTAGCAACATAAACATGGCAAAACAATACAGATGTAAAATACAAGGGCAGGGTGACATGACCTTAAGAGAATCAATCAGTATGGGAGACATTTCCAGGACAGTCTCTTATTAATACCAGATAAATTTCTCAAGTTAAGAAAACCAGGAAAAAATGTGTTAGAGCTAGACAAGGGCAGGATTTTAGGAGGACATAAGGTAATCAAGGGGTAGAACTTGGTAAAGGTTCAAGGGCGAAAAGGGAATAAATTTAAGGAGAGCCCTTGTGCCCTCAAGGTTTTTGGGTAGGTCGCTTTTCAGGAATCCTCTCCAGATCTGTGAATCTTGGAGCAGGACAATAAAGCTGTTGCTGCTCCAACACACATTTCAGACCTACTTCTGTGGTCAGGATGGATTTTGCTGTTGAAAAGGGACCAACCAGATAAGACAGACTGGACAAAGAGCAAATCATTCTGTGAGCCATATCTAGCCTCAGGAAGAGCAAGATGACTGGCAGCAGTCAGTACCTTTACTGAGGCAAATGATGCTTGACTAGCCCAGCGAGCTCTCGGATGGGATGGAGTGGAGGGAGCAGTGCAGGTGCTCTTCCCCTTGGCTTTAGTCTTTGGCACAATCTCCCAAAGCTCCCTTCCAACCAATACTGGAAGGTATGGACTCCATAGGTGGATTATAAAATGGAATGTAAACCATAGGTTTATTACAATCCGGACTGTCGGTGCTTTGAGTCACCCTGCTTTGAGCTGGAAATTGGACTAAATGATCTTTAGAGGCCCCTTCCAATCTAGATAATTCTAGAATTAAACAATTCTATGACAGTATCAAATCAAGGGATAAAGTTTAGCTGAAGAAAACATAATAAAGAAGTATTTTACATCTCTCTAAATTTGATAATGTTGAATTTTCACATAGTGTGCAGCTGAAGAGAGAATTACATCCCAAAATGGCTTCGGATTTTGCTAAGTACAGGTCTTCCTGTCAATTAGCATCTATTTTTTCACACTTGCTATTTTCAGTCAAATATTGTGTTTCTCACTTGAAAGACTAATTAAACAGACAGATTTCATGCAGTAAGGAGTGACCTTGAGTCCAAAAAACTTAAGACAGTAGAACTAGAAAACATCATACACTTCCCAAATTAGTTTCAAGACATGAAAGTTACCACCACATTGCAAAGTCATTAAGTTCTATTCATCTCTCTATCATCTTTGTATGAAACATCAGGAACAGAGTGACTCAAGAGACTTAAAATTTGCCATTCAAAGGCAAACAGTAGGAGAGGTGGGACAGATGCCTATGACAAATTACCACAGCAGTGGAAAGGCTTTCTTTTCAATGAGATTTTAACAACACATAGGAATGTCTGTGATCATAACAAGAGAATTTGGATAACATCAAACCAGTGAATACTTACATCAGGGAGAAGACTAGACAACAACAGATTTAGATTAAAAAAAAAAAAAAAAAGAAGTATTTAAATACTGAGGTATACTATATACTAAAACCCAGACTAATTCTTTTTCAGTTGGCCTTTAAAAAATGACAAGTCTTCCATGAAAAGAAGTGTGATATAGCTGCCACTAATTTTCTAGAAGAGGCTAAAGTCACTTAATCAGTTGTAATGATCAAGAACATGAACAGTGTTCAGTTCCAAGTCATTAAAAATATCTAGAAAAGAACTTTTCCTGAAAACTTTGTAAGCCTATGGTAGAGCTCAGTAATAATAAAATTTATTCTGGGGGAGGGAGGAGCAGTAGTGCAGAATCTGAGCACTACATTCATCAAGTGTCCCCTTTTTTTGCTTGTGAATTTCACTTTGCCAACCTGAAGTGCTGAAAAATAATGGAGTTATTAACAAGATGTTGGGGATTTTCCCCATTTTCCCAATATACAGGATATACACAGTTTTGTTGATTAAGCTGTCTATCAGTGAAAGTATTGTAGGATTAAGTGTGAAATTTGAGACAGACCCTTGATGAGAAAGAAAGAGATTTCCTCTGCTGTATTTTCCTCAGGTGTGAAATTAAAATAGGGTTAAGACATGAAATCAAATCTGAGATAGCAAATATGACTTCACAAGTTTTTCTTGTTCCTGTTAAGCTGCAGAGAAAAAGAACATTTGCATTTTAGCTGACCTTGCTGTTAAGAAGGGAAGAAAGAGTAAGAGTGACCATAAAGGTTCATCATGCTCAAGAGCTACATCAATGAACTGAGACTATGATCCAGTGAAGTACTTTTTCTGCTACATCAGTATTCTGGTAGAGGGAGCATTTGCTAATACTTTCTCCTCCAAACAGCTGAGTGATGTCTTGGGAGAGAAAGCTACTTCATGGGTTTAACAGTCATAGTTCAAACGACAAATTGCAGGGCTGGGATTTGCCTGGATTCTGCAGTACACTAAAATACCATTGCTCTGTCCTGTCACCCATTCAGTGCTGAATACCTAGTAAAAAAATCCCAGTATTTTCAATTACAGATTAGAAAGATAAATATTGGCAAGTCAGATTTATATGAGAAATCATCTGAGCTATGCCCTTTCCATACATCCTGAAGCAGATATTAATTTCTCCACATGCATTTGGAACAAAGTCAGCAATCTGTCAATTTTAACAAAAGAAGGAGAAAACATGGAGAGATGGCAGGCATACCTGTAAAACCAGGTGGTATGATATTAGCAGCACTAATTCCATCAGTACATGATGAAATAGTGAAGTGTTAAATGATCAAGAAGAAAACATCAGTCTCAGTCCAGACAAGATTCTGTTTGAAGTGAAAGAAGACAAATGCATGGAATACAGTCTACCTCACTGAATCACAGAATTAGAGAATCACAGAATGTCAGGGGTTGGAAAGGCCCTTGAAAGATCACTGAGTTAAGAAGAGTTAACATTTGCATGGGTTGACAGCAAACTGCTCAGGGTACCAAACCTTGTGCCAGGCACAACTGCAAATTTTACTCTATCACAGTTTAGGAATAGATGAAGAATTTCACAGGAGACTGCAAGCAGTCAAAAAAGAAAGCTTTGCTTTTATGAGCTCACCTCATAGATGAATTATTTTCTTAATATGCACTTCGTACTTTTCTGAAGATAAAAAAAATTTAGTTCTGGTAGAAATTCAGATCTAAATTGTAGCTTCAGTTTTCATAATGAGGTAGTGACTGTAGTACCACTAAGAGAGAAATAGAACATTTTGTAAGATATGAGGAGCAAAACTCACTCATTTTTATTCTAGATATTCTCAATCTAATGAAATGAAGCATTCCATTAAAATAGGGATTTTTGTTGCACGATGAAATATTCATCTTGCTCTTCTGGAACAGGCATGCATCAATTGTGCACTGGTGTCCTGCCCTGACCTTCTGATAGAGCAATGACTGTTACAAATTGTTATTCCTTCCTTCATATTAGTTGCTCTGTATGCACAGATAGTACCTGAAATGGTTCACATCCAAAAAATGCATGACAAAGAGCACTATGGAGTGACAGCAGGAGTTAAACATCTTTTCAGGTTCAGAACTATAAGAAAAGACAACTGGGTTATGCTGCTACAGCAGAGAACCTTCCTGATGCAACAAAAGAAGGTATAAAAGTATTGGCATATACATAAAAATATACATTAAAACACCAAGACGTTCTCACTTTTTCAATGTATCAGTTTCTTTAAGACACTATAGCCTTATCTAGAATATTTAGACCTATATTAAACCTCAAAACAGACTTGCCAGAAGTAAAACTAGAAACTTTTCCCATTGCTAATCCACCAAAACAATAGAGCATTGCTTTATTTATATAAATACTAAAGGATATAACAATCCTGCACAGGTACATCCTGCCATTATGGAGGTAGCTGGGTAAGAGTACAAAGTTTGCTTCAATAAGTCAAGAGTTCTGTTTGTACAAATGGATGATTGCTGTATTTGCATGCCAATGACTGAAGACTGGCAGCAAAGTGAAAACCAAACAACCACTGATTCAGGTTTCAATTTCCATTTTTAGTTTATCATTGGTTTAAAGAAAGCTTAGTCACCAAGAAAATTTGGATATATGTGTTATTTTTCAACCCAAAGTGCACTTTTCACAAACAAGTTCACTAATGCCATATAAGTATTTTTTTCTTTTTTTAACTACAAATATCCATAGTATAATTAATGTTGTCTGGATTTCAAACTGTGGTGAAAAATTGATTTGACTCTGGATAGTGCTAGTTGTGCAAATATGTAGTTAAGTCTCTCAGTATTGCTAGACATGACAAATACAACATAAAAAAGGTCTGGACTAGATGATCTTCTAGGTCCCTTCCAACCCCTAACATTCTGTGATTCTGTGATTCTGTGTTTTGAGTAGAGGCAAGGGAAACAAAAGGAAAAAAAAAGCAGCCCTATTGTCACATCAATTCAATTTAGAACAAAGGTACAGGTGAGTCTCTCTAAAGGCTCTCTTTATTACCTGCTTTTCTCCTTAGACATTTTCTACTGGCTAGTCATCATTTAGAAAGCCACTGCAGGGCTTCTCGTGCTTCTCAAAAGGATGTGCAATAGAGTATGTCACCCAAAATAATTATCTACAACCACCATCTTACCTCAGGCTACGTGTCAATATGCACTCACTTGGTACTCAGAGACAGCATCTAATTTAGACCTGAAGGCAGATGTATGTGAATAATACTTACAGCAACAGAATAGGATTGAAGCTACAGCGGAACTAATTTATTAGTTAAAAAGGGCATCACTTGAAGAACTACAATGTCTTTCAGACTCTTGGTATTATCTTCTTCCTTTTTCTCAGCATCCAAGAATAAAATTCCATGGTGAAAGGATGGATATTCCTGGTTGTAATGGGTATTTATCTTGGCACCCTCACCCAGCACTACCCAGCCCTACATAGCCTCCAACCTCGGTGAGGAGCGTTACAAAGCAAAGAGGCTTTGGCAGCTCAGATTTTTCTATCAATGGGGTCTTAAAGAAAGCAACAGAAGAGGCCAAAAGTACTAGCCTTGCAACCCTGTTTTCTCAGGGTGCCTGTGAGGTTGCTCGGGTCACAAAACATATTCTGAGGTAACAGGAATTAGTATGGTTTAAAAACGTGTGTGAAAGAGTAAAAAAAAAGGTCATATAAGGCTATGAACTACAAGCATATCAAAGGGATATTATAATGTAAAAGCTGCTATGACGGCTCTATCAGGATATTAGATTGAAGCTGTTACATGTATTTGCCAAATGCCTAAGGTAAACAGGAACATATAATATAAAGTTACGGAACATTAAATGCCTTTTCCATGTTATTTGGCTTCACAGAATTCATCTGTGCTGGAATGGATAATAAAAGCTAAATAGCACTGCTGTGAGCCTTATGAAGAACTACGAAGACAGGAAAAACCATCAGGTTTTTTACAGTTGAAAACTGTATTTTCCATCATGTACCCCCAAAGTTCCAGTCTTGCTGCATCCTGCTCCTCAGCCCACAACTGCCATGACAGACTCAGACCATTCGGTGGTCCTCTCACCACAGCGGGTGAAACACCCATGGTAAAGCTCACTGACAAACCTGGTACTGCCTCAGAATCATTCTTACCCTATCTCTTTGCTCTATGTCACAAGAAGCTGAATATGATCAAATGTTCTCTAACTCACAGATGTGTTGAAAAGGATGAAAAACTTTGAGGTGATACAGCAGAGGGGATTATGGGTATTCCACAAAAGGGAACAAAACTTTCAGTTCTGTCCTAGACCAACTTGAAATTAATATCGTTTTTGCTCCAGCCTGAAGCAATTCACACCATAATCATTGTGAATCAGATTCCTGTGTCCAATACTGACCTGACTTTGCCTAGTGGTCAGGAAAATGTGCAGTTCCCATGAAGATAAAATATCACATTAAAAAAAAAAAAATGCACTGAACTTCACAATAATGTAAAGAAATTTCTTAAGCATGGAGTTTTTGTGTTTCTTTATGATCTCTTCCCCACAGCTTCTCAGAGGATGTTGCACCTCATGGAATAGAAAACTTGGAAATAATCACACAGCTCATGAAATCCACTTCCCTGAAGTTACAATCTCCACAGTATAGTCATGGATCCATCACATCCCACATCACTAGCCACCAAACACATCAGTAGGAGTTTGAGAGTTGTTCAAGAAGACCAACAGACCAATTATAATGACCCGCAGGAAGCTGGCAAGACCAAAGCACTACCAGATCGGGCAGCACTGTAAACAGCTGTAGCAATTGACAGGTCCCAGTTTTTATTTCAGTTGCATACATGAGAACAGTTTCTGACTCAAGAGTAAAGCTGGTGTACAAGTTATCATCATTTTGAATAGCAGGACTCCATAGAAGGCAGGAGGTAACATGAATGGTCTGTTTGCCAAAACCATGAAAGAATTAAAGTAGATTAATAATGCAATATCAATTAATTTGTTCCTTCTTTTGTGAGATTCTGAGTACTAGAGTGGACAGTAGTATCAAGCAAGTCCTATGTGATAATCTTTTTCAAATATTCCTTTGTTCAAACAGCTTTCCACAACTGACTAGCATCCAGCCCTCATTATATTACTAATATATTCTAATTTCATTTAAACCAAAATTCAGCTGTGCTAATCAAGTTTATTTGTGCATCTGTAAAAGGATTTTATTGTCTCCTTTCCATAACATGACTGTTGATATAAAATCATGTGTTCTGTTTACTTCAGAATGCAAGACTCTCGGGACAGAGAAGAAAGTAGTTTTTCATCCAGTAGTTTCACAAAAAGGAGTCTACCTGTTACTTCCTTCCATTTGGATGGACGATTTTCATGGAAGTTATTCTTCTGGATCATTATGCCAAGCAAACTTTATCTACCAGCTTCCCATTATTTTAAGGCAACTGTTCATGTCTACTGCTAATAAAAATAATTCAGAGAAAGGGTTTGTCTAACAAGAAGTACCACTTTTTCAGTCTGTTTTTTTTTGTCAGTCAGTACTGATGACAACTGTATTTCATATACAGAAACAGCAAATGAGGTTTGCAGCAGCAGAAGGGAAATTTCACCTTCTAATTCTTTGTATTCCTTCCTCAATTAGGAATTGAGGCATGAAATGCCATCACAAGACATTGTAGAATAATCAAAGATTATGTAGTTGAAACTTAGTATTGAAAACCCTTCCATTATTATCAAAAGAGTTAACAATTCAGTTAATTATTGATCCCTTCATTTCTTTTACAACAACTTCACTTACCTGCTATGCAAAGCTCAACAGTACCCTGAGGAGAAAAAGAGCATCTCCATGTAGAAAGCACTTGGTGTATTATAGATGCCATGAGAAATACTAAAAGAGACTAGCAACAGTAGTCATAGTAATAACAGATCTGTTGCCTTAGGAAAACACAGTTTAAAAAATCTGGTCAGCCCAGAGTGCAAGGAGCTGTAAATAATGCACTGATGGCATTACATGGCCTATTGCTCAGAGACCACTGCTCCAGGAAACATCTGCTAATAAAGCCATCCCACAGACTGACATTGCTGCCTTCCTTTTATCACTTGAGTTCTTTTATTTCACTCACATATATAACTTTTCCTAAAAAGTTGTAAAGTAATCTCCCCTAAAATGTAACTGGATTACTTTAATCTATTTTTCTTTTGAACCCAAAATATGGGGGTTGTAAAACTTAAAACTGCTGTTGAGCAACTGTGACAAAACAAGCTATCTAACACAAATGCCTCTTTCTACAAATAAACAGAAAACCAGATTTCCACAGCATGAGAAATTGAAAATGAATAAGCCATAGCTATTCTTTATGACTTTTACAGCCAAAGCATTAGCTACACTTCACCTTTTCCTGACACAGCCACTACAGACATGGGTTTGGATCTGAGTAATACAGTTCAAAGGTCTAGTGAAAGATCCCTGACTCCCATCAAATATCTTGCTGTTGTATCATTATTATATATATGAGAGATGGGGTTAGCACTGTACTCCAGATTATTTTATCATTGACAGCCCCCATGTCTCATTGCAAATAGCTTACAGAAGTAACACAATAAGAAATAACCAGATCTTACCCATGTTCATGAGAAAGCACAGAAAAAAACAAAGTTGCACTGGGTTCTTTTTGTTTTGGTTTGGTTGGGCTTTTTTTCTGTTTGGACTTCAGATGAACATTGCCCACAACATTATGTGGGAATAACTGCAATCTAAGTTTTTAATAATAACCTTCTCAAAATGTATAACAGCATCAGATTCTGATTTGGTACAATTTCAAGGACTAACAAAATTTCTTCTTTTGCTTTGGTATAAAATCTGACACACATCTTGGCCGGATACTAGATGAGTCTTGCTGTGTTGCATTAAATTTACTAACTAGAGTCTACGAGAAAATACTTAACATTTTCCTCACATGATGAATTGTGTTCAATATATAGAGAAACATAAAGCAGTCAGAAGTAATGTATTTAACACATCACCAGTTTATAGTGCTTAACATTTGGTAATGTCTAGGTAACATCTAATACTTGGAAAATTCTGCCAGATCCAACATCCCAGATATATCCTTAGATGAAGGACTAGCAAAACAAACTTCCTATTCCCCAAGGCACCAGCAGGTGAGGACAGAGAGAACAGTATGGCAGTGAAGGCCTTACCCAGCGGCTGCCCCGCGATGACCCTGGCATTCTCTCCCGCCACGGCAGCCCGCGCGTGCCTCTCGCTCATGTACTGTACGAAGGCGTAGCCTTTGTGCACCGAGCACCCCACTATCTTCCCGTACTTGGCGAAGATCGCTTCGATGTCGCCCTTCTTGACGATGGCTGTGTTCAGATTGCCGATGAAGACCCGCGAGTTGATGGACTTCGGGTCGTTCTTATTGGTGACGTTGCTGGTCTGTGTTTTGCCGGTCATGGTTGGATCACTTGGCTCGAACCCTTAAATAAAGCACAATGAGAATTATGTTCCAAAGCACGCAGACACCTGCCTTAGGTGCCTTTTTCACTTTTTTCACTTGGGGTAAATCAAGACTCAGAAGAGTTATACTTTCTAAAAATATGAGCAATAAAATCAAGGTAACACATATATAAAAATAAGGTTTCATTTGATTTGAACAGTATTTTACTCTTCAAATTAAAAGTTCACGCCTGTGGAAGTCATGTCCATATATACTTAACCTAAACATTGTCAACAGCCATTTGGTACCATAACAGTTTGAAGACAAACCACCTAAGAAACATAAATCAAGTAAGCGTTGAGCTCCATGCTGTCACAGCCTGCTGGTACCATCTGAGAAACAGCCAGTTTAAACCAATCAGATTCACCTGAATTTACAGAGGAGTCCAGTGACAATGCTTAGCCATGTCATGATGCAACCTGAAGAGGTGACATGGCAAGAGACAGGCAAAAACATACATGTTAATGCAGTCAAGTATCTGGAAACCACTGATACTCCCAATGGTGCTGAGATGGACAACACTTGAGTGTGCAAATATCCTTTCTGTTGGGAAAAATTAACAAGGAGAGTACTGCGTTCATCTTTATCAAGATACAACAAAAAAAAGCTCTATCTGTCCTTACAGCCAAATCTGTATTTCTTAGCATCTTGTTACTGTTGTCTGTGTATGGTTATCAGCTGTGTAGCTGAATCGATTTTCCTGAACTCTGAGGTCTAGAGGACAGTGGGCTTGGCTGGTAGACCTGTCTCTTCCACTAGCCTGCTCAGTAGGCTGTTCTCAGTAGGACAAGCTTTTCTCTGCCTCTGTTTCCACTTTTTAGATTTCAGACTTGTGTTATTTTGGAGCTGTCTCTCCAAAACTAAGTATTTTTATCCAGTTTCTAACACAATAATGTCACCTCAGCTTGTATGTTTGGGCACAACCGACACACTAATAATAAAAATGACAAGGGGACAAAATCTGCAGAAAATCTTCTGCCAGACACAACTGGCATGAAAATTGCATAGAACAAAATTCTTAAATTATTACCATCACAACTGTTTTCAAAACACCAGGGTACTACACTCTGTATTTCTTCTATTGTTTAGGCATTTAACATGGGATTTAGTGAACTATTCCTTTTCTACTTCATAAAACTGCCCACTTTATTTTTGCCCAGTTTTGCAATGCACTAATTTAAACAGACTTTGAATAGGACATTGAACGTTTCTCTCTCGTAGTTGTTCTTTGCAATGCAAATTTACAATATTTTTATAACACAAAGAAAAGCAGTTGTCTGGTGGGTTCACACATATTCAAATGAGCAGTTGGGAAAACGTGCTGCAGAAATTCAAAGGGTGAGAATAATATTAGCATGTGAATAATTGAGATTTGATTGCCTTGCTGGTTGATGTACAATACTATTGTGAATAATCCACAAAAATCACAGATACAGGCGATCTTCATTGCAATGAGAAAGAACTTATAGCAAGCTTTACACCTCACTTACAATATGCATCTGTGAATACTGAATTACACCTGACTTTTCTGAGCTATCAGTAAAATCACAAGCATAGTAACAGATGCATCCACAGAAATAAATGAAATAGTGAAACTTATCTGAAATCATCTCATTTCCTTGCAGCCTTTAATAAGGTATCTTACTAATTTCCTAGTATTGTGTAACTCTTTATGGCAATAAATAGCCTCTATATGCCAAACATATTTTAAGTAATGCTTTGCTAATAACATCTAGCTTTCAATACACTTAATCAGATTTGTTTATTCAATACACTTCATTATTTACAGCACTGTTTTATGCTCTTGCTGATTTATTTATTCTACCCAGAATTAACAAATAAGCAAAAGTTATAGGCTTCCATTACCACATAGATCTCTTATTTGAAGAGTGATTTTTGCAAATCTGTTTTAAACATTAAAATTTCTAACACACTAAACAGGAACGAAAATACAAATGACACAAATGAGATTCTTACTGTCCAGCCCGCACATGTGTCAAGTCTAATCCATTCAACTTCAAGTGCTGAAGAGTTTGAGCTCTGTCTTCCTTCACCTTGCCAGCATTTTCTGACCAAGTCGAGTTAAGAAACCAGCATGGCAAAGCACTGATTGTGGCTATGAAAATCCTCTTCGGTCCATAAGATGAACATTTAAACCCACATCTCACACTTCATAGATGTTCCTCCTCTGGAGCTGTGCCCAGCCCCAGAACAGTGAGGACAGCTATGGCTTTTACAGTGGTGCTGTGTCCCAGTGCAGGGCAGAGCACAGGACTTGGAGCAAAGGGAAAGGAAGCAAGTTGTCATATTTTACATCCCAGTAATTCCAGGCTTTTCTCTGTGGGCTAGGAACATAACGGGACCATGAGAGTGTTACCAGAGCTCCGTTTCTTACACTGCTTAGATTGTAAATTAAGAAGTTCTTCGCTCTGAGGGTGGTGAGATGCTGGAAGAGGCTGACCAGAGAAGTTGTGGATGCTCCACCACTGGATATGCTCAAACCCAGGTTGGATGGGGCTTTGAGCAACCTAGTCTAGTGGGAGGTATTCCTGCCTGTGGCAGGGGATTTGGAACTGGATGATCTTTAAGATGCCTCCCAATCCAAAACATTCTATGATTCTACAAACATGATGTATTAGATCTGTGTGATAGCAGAAAGTTAATCCTTTGGAAAAGGATTTTTAAATATGGAAATTCCCATCACTGGCAGATTATTGTAAGCACCATTAAATTCCAAATAATAATATTTTTTTTTACAATAAAGTTTTCACAGTAAGATACACTGCACACTTTGCTAATTACAAATCCTTCCAAGAAAGACAAAGACCTTAAAAAACATGTGGTTGGACAGTGATGTCTGTCTCCGAAATGAAATCCACAGTAAAAATACAGCCTATAGAAAACTAATTGCTAGGATGTTTGGGGTTGAACTGAACACGGGCATTCTGGCAAATATCAGATATCATGGTATTGGTCCTTAAACAGTCAAAATGAAGTTCTGTAACACATGGTCAGTCCCAAAACCCAAGGTTCTCTCTTCACCATTTCCAAGCAATTTATCTGCCCTTCTGTTATTCAGCCTCAGGTAACAGTTGAACTTTTGTAAATATCAAGATTCCATCCCTGCTTTAAAACTTGGGCTTTTCTGTGACTTAGTGACTTTAAGGTTTAATAATCAATAAATATTAAAATGTTTATTGAGAAAAAAAAGGGCCATAATATATATTCTCTCATTTTGAATTTTTAGCAACAGTGACAACATTAATACTTTTGTGGTGTTGCAGGCAAATTACAGCTGTGTAGAAATGGGAAGTGTGGGTGAAGTGTCCTACAGCATAGATTTATCTTGCATTGATTCTAGCATTTTATGGAGAAAGTCCATTATTCATGTTAATTCCTTTAATAAGGAGTCATTAAAAATTGTCTTGGTAAATCCTTTCTTCTTTATATTTAAAATTCATTTTTAATTAATTACTATATCCAGGTCATAAGACAGTTACTTAATTCCACATCAAAATATCCTGGGCTTTTCCTGTCCCCAATAAAGTCAGAGCATCTGCTTCCCCTCACTCCTCCAAGATATTCTGTCTCCTTTTTTTATTTTTATTTTTTTTTAATGGTTTT